>VWPW01001140.1:349490-554520 GCA_013389825.1 Crypturellus undulatus | reverse complement strand
CTTCCTTCCTTCCTTCCTTCCTTCCTACCTTCCTTCCTTCCTTCCTTCCTTCCTCCCTTCCTTCCTTCCTTCCTTCCTTCCTTCCTTCCTTCCTTCCTTCCTTCCTTCCTTCCTTCCTTCCTTCCCTTCCCTTCCCTTCCCTTCCGTTCCTTTTCCTTCCATTTTCAAATCTTGAAAATCATGATCTTAACCCTGAGAAGATAACGATTTTATGAGTTAATGATTTTAGGAAGTCGATTATACTGACACTTTTTAATGGATTGGAAAATAATATTGAAAGAGAACTGGAAATACAAGAAAGATTCTGACATTAAAATAGTTAACTATGTAAAATGCAATTTAGTGACAAAATAGTGAAACTCAATTGATTTTAATGTGATTTAATTCTTAAAGGAGAATATACTAAACAAATTCTACCTATTGAATGGTTTCATATTTGAAGCATGGCTATTGGAGTGAAGGGGAGATATGGCATGCCAGGCGATCATATCCTTTGTACTAGTTATATGGGCTTTTTTTTTTTTTTTATTGTAGTAACCTTTGTTGTGTCTAGTTGTAGATAAAGACACCATCTTGTTAAATGTTGTACGACTACAGAGTTTAAGAAGAGATGGTTCATTCATCACAGAACTTGCAATGTAATTATTTTGCATGAAGCAATATTTTGTGGGTGGTAAAAATGTTTTATGAGGTAACAAACATTTTCCTCTCATCAGCTCTTAGACTCTCAGACAATAGCATATTCATTTCTCCAAGTATCTTCTGCCCCAGAGCTGAAATGAAATAAACTCTCCTTCTTAAATTAAATATGGAAAAGTATATAAGTAAAACAAATGTTAGGCATAGTTTCAGAGTTGTCTGTTTTTTTTGGTTTTTGCCTGCTTCTTTTAAAGGTGTGTGAGCTGACATCTGTTCAGTTTTATAGTGGAGATTTATATGTACTTAAAATAAAAAATGTTAACTGTAAAGTCAACATTAAAATAAAAGGTTTTGTGAACCATGAACATAAAAAACCTGCATACATATCCTTTTATATATATTTATATACAGAGATATATGTATGTATTAAAGCTTTTCTAAAATCTTGGTTGGCTGTAAGAGTAATAGACGTACATAAAATATAGCAATAACCTATTCTTTTCAAGGAATTCTTTAGGAGATATACTCCACTCATGGTTTTTAATTCTGAAAACCACTTTTCATGTCAGGAACTTAGAATCTGAAATCATTAAACACAAGTGAATGGCCAGAATCCACCTTGTGCTCAGATTTGATGAGTCTGGCCTCTGATTAGGAGGTGAGTGCCTTTTCCTTTAAATAATCTTGGTTGAACAGTTTATTTATATTTCATATTTTGAGAAGTAATTCAATTGCCTATTCTTTTATTTATAGGTGAGACTTAAAACTGTTAAAAATGCCTTTTATACGTAAATAAGCAGAAAAAATAGTATTTCAGAGAAAGCAGCAGCAGCTTGGTGAAAACAAAAGGGAAGACAGAGGAAGATGCATTTCTAGTAATTCATGCCAAGCATTTGATTTTAAAATCACCCAATTGTATTATGCTGAGTTCCCACTGGAATAATCATGGGAGGCTAAGAAGCAGCTCTCTCTCTTAAAATGAATAGAAAATAAATTGTAAGATGCGCAGTCAAAAAAAAAAGGGCAAAGATATGAAAGCTCAGACTTTCTTATGTATTGGACTTCTGACTTTTGGCCCTCCACACACAGTAATTCCCAGATGTCAGTTTGACATGACATCTCGTTAGTAAGCATCATCTTCATCTGAAAAGTCCCTTAGCTATGATCACTGCATTATCTAGGGAAAAGAGGCAAACTACAAAGTGCTGAAAAACTTCAATACAGCCAGATGATCAAAGCAACAACTCTACAAAAAGGAACAATAACAAGTAATAGAAAGAAAGAGAGAGAGAGAGAAGAAAAGAAATCAAAATAAAGAAAAAGAATGAACCCTCTAACTCTGTCAGGTTAAGGTCCATATTCCTGGGAAGCAAATCACTTGTTTTAGTTTTGTTTCTATGATGAGTAATAATTCATTATATGGTTGGAGAGGTGGGGAGCTGAAGTCTGAAGCACAAAGAACTCAAAGAACAAGAAAGCACAAAGAACTCTTGCTGAACAGGCCAGCAATGATACTGAGGGTACTTACATTCATCATGAAGATTTTCTTGCAGTATGTTATTCATTATCACAACCATGTGAAGTACAAGCAAGTAATTATTCTGGGAAAGCAATCGTTAATGTTAGTATTATGTGAAAAGAAAGACCTGGCATAACTCTCTATATATGTTGAATCTAAATGACAAAATAAACTTCACAGTTATTCAGAACACAATTTCTTTATGGCTTGAAGAAAAATCAGATGTTAACTAAAGCATAGTGTATGATTGCATCTAATACATAATAGTTTCAAATATAACTGGTCAGTGACAGAGAGTCCTTAATTACTTAGAAATATATCTTGCCAAAATGCATATATTAAACTTCTGCCATTTCTGGAGTTAAGCACAGAGAACAATGCCATGTCTGTATGCGATAATCTTGTCAAATAGGTTTCCTTGAGACTTAAGATTGCAGTAAATTAAATGAATGAAGTGGCATCACCCTATGAACAAAAGCAGAGCCAGACACAGTTGTTCTTACTGAGTCCTCAGAAAAGGCTGCAGCTGAACACCAGGCCTCAATGAAGTTAGTGTTTCCATTGATTTCAGTAGAGCCAAGATTTTATTTTCTACTCTCATCCTTTCCTGCGTAATGGTAGTCTGCCTGTAAATGATTTTCTGAAGTGCTTCCTAAAACTATTCAGTTCTTTATTAATGCTAGCCTACCAAATGTCGTGTTTTTGTGTCGTGAATGCCAAGTGAGTGTAGAAGTGATAGGTTCTTGCCTACAAGAAATGAAACCGAAGTCCCCAAATGTGAGAAGGCTAGTAGGGGCAGTGAACGCTTACAATGTTTTGATCCCTGAAATGCCATATTGAGACTCAGGAGATCTGTGATAGTGGAAGAGATCCAGCAGATCCCTGGGTATTTGGTCAGGAACTGATGGATTCTCCTAAAATAAGACCATGGGCTGCAGAAGACAGGGGAACAGTTTTGTTTCTAGGTCTGGGAGGAAGTTTCCTCCTTCTAACCAGGGTGTATGTAATCTAGCGATGAGATACAGTGCTGGTGTCAAATTCTCCTTTGTGCTGTAGAGGGAGGGAGGAAGGCAAGGACGGAGGGAGAGAGGGAGGGAGGGAGGGAGGGAGGAAGGAAGGAAGGAAGGAAGGAAGGGAGGAAGGGAGGAGGGAATGACAATTTGCAATAAAAATAATCATNGAAGGAAGGAAGGAAGGAAGGAAGGAAGGAAGGAAGGAAGGAAGGAAGGAAGAGAAACTATTAATAGAGTCTATCCAATGTATTCAGAAACTCTTCTCATCAAAGTCCCAAATGCTAATAGGTTTTATTAAACTATGTGATAGAGTAGGAAAAAATATATATAAACTTTCTATCAGGTATATCCTTTTATAAAAAAAGTGTTCTTAAAATTGTGAAACTACAATTTTAACTTTTTTCAGAAGATACTTAGATGTATGAGTGGCCAAGGATGCAATGCTGTGTTTAATGCTGTTGACTACATTATGCACAGCTGTTGACTTTACCAATATCAAAAGGAAATCATTGCTTGATGCATTCGTCATGTGAACTGATTTATTTCAGAAAAGGAAATTGTGTTTTTTTTTTTTTTTTAACCATGGTAAAATAAAAACTTTCAAAATTATTTTCTCTGCAGTAAGTGAGGAAGGCTGAAATCAGTCTTGCAGTGCAGAGTGCACTCTCAGGAAGGTGAGATCTTTCTATAGTGAGCTTATTTCCTTCCCTGATAAAGGCATGGTTGAGTGTAAAGCCAAGTAGGAAGACTGAGAGCAGTGTTTAGTCCACCAGTATACAGGCAGCTGGGATAAGGTAGAACCGTAATTTACGATGATGCCCTGGAGGATCGATGTGAGTCAAAATGAACCATACTCTAGGATGCCAGCTCAGGAACTCTTGGGGGCACAAGATCAGGTACTGAAGGTAGAATATAGGAAAATGCTGATCGCACCCCCCACCATGGCCATTCCGGAAAGGTTCCATTCGCATGGAAGGTTAATACCAAACATCCTTTGCTCCTTTTAAGAAATATTTTGCCTCTGCTTCCTCAGATTACAGCAGAGTTCATGTTTTGCTTTAATTCAGTTAAACTAGAATGAAAGGTTTTCTTTAAAGAAACACCATAGTATCAAACATAAACCCACATAGCATTGCTGAACACCTCACATTTCCATTAAATTCTGTAAATTCCAGTCAATGACAGTTTTGCCTGCAAGAATGCTGAAAAGATAGCATGCATAGCTTCAAAGTATAGAAACAAATTATTGCTTTTTTTTCCTAAAAATTACAAATATTTCTACTTTTGCATAAGAAAAATCTGTGATTGCGTAGCTATGTTTAAAAAGATGTTTTTATGTAATCAACTGCACATTTTATGAGATTCTTCTAATAAAAAATGTCTTTTTTCCAGTTCTTTTTCTTCTGAAAATAAAATGTCTTTTAAAACATACCTATTTTCTCTTTTTTTTTTCAAAATTGAAAAGAACAGAAAGTCTGATACTGTAGAGAATTGGACCATCAAAATTATCTCTTAAAACAAAATTCAGACTTCTCTTTGCTTTGTTTCATTAAAATGGGACGTAGAGGCAGGTTTCATAAAAGCTTGTTATTTTGAGGAGAAATACAAATGAAAGATATTTGTTTTCTCTACAAATGTATATTTGGATTAAGTTTGAACTTGAGCAGAAGGAAACTGTATATCACATAAAGAATACATCCAAGATAGCAAAAAATGTTTAGTCAGTCCAGCAGTCCAGATATAGTATGAAAAATTGTTTCTCTAGATGTTCATATATGATCGTGATGAACTGCTCCAGCTAATGAATTGAGGAAACGTTATAATCTCTCAGGATGATCTCTAAGTAGCCATGAGTGGTCCCTGAGGTGAAATCTTAACTTAACTTACCCATAAACTAATGTTTTAATGTTGGGGTAGTTTCATTTTTGCACTGTTATGCCTCTCTAGACTTATATCTGGAAGGAAAAAAATTAAAAGATAACCACAGTCATTCTTATATTTTATCTGAGAGAAAACCTTCCAGATCCATGGGAACTAACCACCATAATCTTTAACTTTTTGTGAAATCTCTAGTAAATTTGAAAAGCCCAGCATTCTCAGCTGGTGCTAATATTTTTATCAATTTTTTAAAATAATCAAAAAAGAGTTCTTTTACTTCCATGGAGTTGTGTTCAGATGAATATGAAAGATAAATGCTACATGTGGATTCTCTATGGCAGAGCAGACAAAGAGGAAATTTTGGCAGAGTTAGTGAAATGCATGTGTATGTATGTGCATTGCCAGACAGCTACAAACACCAGATTCATGAGTGCACAGGACTGGAGGAAGAAGGTGCAAAGACTAGATACTTTATTTTGGAAAGAACTGTAAAGTACTTTTAAAAAAATGAGAGAAGATTTGTTAGCATTTGGCAAATGTGAAATTTGTGACAACAGTTCCATCAAGTAGATTAGCTGAGGCACAACAGAAAGAGATATTTTATTAATAAACCCAGTGGAAAATGTTTTCTTGTTGTATGAAATGTTCCACGAGATTTAAATTATTCAGAATTATGTATTAATTAAAGTAAAATACTTATGGATGTTTCCATCTGGAAATTACTTAAGGATTAAAACAATTTTCTTCATATAAAATTATGAAAGGCCAAATTATTTTGTGTTCTCCATCAGGAAATTGGGAATTGTCAGCAGTTTACAGGCAAGCAGAGATAGAAGGTCAGTATATGAAAAGTTCCTGCAGCCCCTGCTACCCTAGAAGGGACCCGTGTTGGCAATGGGAGGGACTTGATCTGTGGACAATTTGTCCACAGAATCAAAGACTCCTTAAGGTTGGAAGGGACCTCTACAGATCATCTAGTCCAACCCCCTTGCTCAAGCAGGGACACCTAGAGCACGTGGCACAGGGTGGCATCCAGACAGGTTTGGAAGATCTCCAGAGAAGGAGACGCCACAACCTCTCTGGGCAGCCTGTGCCAGGGCTCTGTCACCCTCACAGGAAAGAAGGTCTTCCTCATATGGAGGCAGGACCTCCTATGGTTCAACTTACACTTGTTACCCCTTGTCCTGTCACTAGCCAACACGGAGAAGAGCCTGGCCTCATCTTCCCTACAATCACCCCTCAGATACTGGAAGATGCTAATCAAATCTCCTCTCAGCCTTCTTTTCTCCAGACTAAACAGGCCCAACTCGCTTAGTCGTTCCTCATATGACAAATACTCCAGTCTCTTCATCATTTTCGTGGCTCTCCGCTGGACCCCCCCTCAAAGCTCAATGTCCTTCCTGTCTTGGGGAGCCCAGAACTGCACACAATACTCCAGGTGCAACCTCACCAGAGCTGAGAGATCACCTACCACGACCTGGCAACACTCCTCCTGATGCAGGCCAGGATCCCATTGGCCTTCTTGGCCACGAGGGCACATTCCTGACTCATAGTTAACCTGTTGTCAACCAGGACTCCCAAATCCCTCTCCACAGAGCTGCTTTCCAGCACGTCAACCCCTAGTCTGTACTGGTGCCTGGGGTTATTCTTCCCCATGTGCAGGACTCTGCATTTGTCCTTCTTGAACCTCATGAGTTTCCTCTCCGCTCAACTCTCCAACCTGTCTAGGTCCCTCTGAATAGCAGCACAGCCCTCGGGACTGTCAGTACTCCGTCGTTTTTGGTGTCATCTGCAACCTTGCTGAGGGTGCACTCTGTGCCCTCGTCCAAGTAATTGATGAACAAGTTGAATAGCACTGGGTCCACTACTGAGCCCTGCAGGACAACACTGGCCACAGGCCTCCAGCTAGACTCGGACCCATTTATCACCACCCTGTTCCCAGCTCTAAATTGCATTGAATTCAAGACTGGGTAGGATGTTAAAACACAGAGAAGTACTTCCTAAACTGAGAATTGTGGATTTTTTTATTTGTTTGTTTGTTAATGTAGTTATCTAAATGTAGGTGTCAAGTTTTCTATTTGCATAGACTCAATGGGTGCCTCCACTGGATGAATCAAATCAGTGCACTTAATCTACCACTCTTCTGAAGATGGGCTGATCTTTTTCTCCATTTTAGAGACAAATAAAGAATCTAACTTTCAGATGGTAAAAATTAGATGACACAGTACTCTCCACTCAACCCCTGTACACACAAGCACACAAACACACATTCCTTTCACAAATTCTTTTTGGGTTGACTTGGAGATGATTTCCATCAATATATTAATTGGTGGAAAACAAAGTTTGCTCCATATGAAGCACGGAGAACATTTTAGTGGTTGGATCTGTAAGTCAGTCTTGCCAGGTCTGTATGTCTCCTTCTTTTCTGTTATTTTGGGCAGTTTTCAAAATAGCTTCTAAGGTTTATGTTCTGTAAGTTAGTGATCTGGTATAAGACATCATGCACAAAATGCTATACTACAATGTTCAACTAATTTTAAAAGAAGAAAATGCTGTGCATGTTAATTAACCTAATTCAGTTTTATTTTCCTTTCAATGGAAAAGAAATGCCCTATCATTTTCTGCTATTACTTCAGAAACAGTGTTTAAACAGAAATAGCCATTTAGAGACAATTCACAGGAATTGTTTCTGGAAACTTAATTATTAATTAAAATATGTAGCAAGTTTGAAGCTTTCTCTGCAATATGTTCTCACATCTGCATTTGCAGAAACAAAACGGCACTTCCCAAATCACCATATGATCTAGCACAATAAAGGAAAGTTTTCAGTGCTCCTAGAAGAGTATTTTAAAATGAACTGGAAAGTCAGTTGCAGAGTACTGGAAATAACTCATTGCTTTCAGCTGAATTTAGAAGACATTGTGACTTTTCTGAGCCTCAGATTTGATTGATCCATCTATTAATCTCCAAATCATTTTCTTCTAGATAAGTACTGCAGCACACATTTTAGAATGAGCTTAATTTTATATATATGACACACTGACCTCTAGGACAAGCGCTTAGGTGTTTATAAGGTTCCGGTATTTACAATAAAATTACATGATATGAGACTATGAGATGTAATATGATTATTCAGAGTAGAACAGTGTCCAGAAGCCACAGCTGAGACAACTGGACCAGTGTTACACTTTTAACAGACGTATAGCAAAAGATTGCCCTTTGTCTCAGTTGTTTCTAGTTTAAAATAGACATGATAGATAGTTGAAGCATGCAGAATTGTGACATCAGAATGTGAAGCGACTAGCTCCAGATTTTTAATCCAATCAATTTCAGAGATTCAATGCCTCACCAACTAGACCTCTCCATATGTAGTTACCTTACAGAAAAATCAATGTTTGAGATGAATAAATATTTGAGAGGGTAACACTAGTGATTCAGTTTACTTTTTTTGACTAGAAAGGTCTTAATTTACTCTCCTTCCATTCATCTCCATTATTAATACTGTATTTAGTGCAATAAACTGATTTCAGTTATAGTGACACTGTGGTATTATTTCCGGCTACAATACTTTAGCCTGATGGTACCCAAAATATGATTGATAGTTTCTGATTGCAGGGGGAGATAAATTGGTGAAGTTTAGGAGGCAAGGTCAAATAACATTTTGGAGAACATAGTGTATATAAAAAGAAAAGCATTGGGGCTATAATGAGTGCTTCATTAACATAAACATAGAATTAATAAAAAATTCATTTCCTTCTTACCCTTTTTTGGATATCAGTATTCAGGAATATATTTTCTTATTCAAGACATTTTGCAATATAATTGTATTCTGCTTGTAATTCAGCTGCAACGGTTTTATCTACCCACTTTATGTAGCACCATTTATTCTTCTGTACACCATCCTGTACAATGCCTTAATATCAATTATTTACTTGATAAAAGTACCACAGTTTAGTAGTCTGAGCACTGGAAGTTTTTCTTAATGCAACAGTATAATTTAGTATAAAATCAGTAGTCTCAAATATAGCCCAGAGGAATAGAATATTTGTAACAAATTTGTATTTGAATTAAGACTCCAGACTAAATCCAGATTATACTGGATTAATTTGCTTCCTCTGTGATGCAGAGCAGTGGCTGACCATGTGTCCAGCTCCAGCAGGAGGCATTGGATGCATGGAGACAGGAGTGGGAAGGCACAAGAGATGGACCAGTAATGCAGTAATGATAGAGAAAAGGACACTGTTGTGTTGTATCCACATGAATGGAGATAGGTTTTGACATTTTAACAGGAAATCTTCATCTCAAAAGTGTTCCAGGAAAGCTATTTAATCTCTTCTGAAATCTTGTAGCTCTCATGCATAGATCGATAAATTATTTGATCTTGGGAGGCAGAACTTTGCTTGAATTAAATTATTCTCCATTTTGTACTGCATCTCACCTGTAGATCTCCAGGTAGCTAGGCCGGTCCTCTTTGAAGGTATTCTTCAGATTGAGAAAGTTTGTCCAATACTGTTATATCAGTGCAGGCCATATATAGGTGCCCAGTAGCTGAACAAAATGGGAAGTATATTACTGGGATCCATGGCTTGATAGCATTGCAGTCTTTCTAAAACAAGAGCCTTCATATAGGACTGTGATAACAAGACAGTGTAACTCAATTATGGTTCTGGAGTATAGGTATAGGAAAAGTCTGAGTCGTAAAGTTGTGCTTCTGAAGCAACATCTGCCATGCTTCTAGGATGCTAAACCATGGGTCGTCCAGACTCCTGTGTGGTGTCAAACATTGAGCTGGTGGAAACCTTGTGAGTGTGTGTCTGCAAGCTGCAGATTCCAGCTATTTCCAGACTGCTGAGCAGAACTAACACTCTCGGCAACACAGCGCTCTACTTACCAGTCTTGTTTTGTGACGAGACTGTTAGGGTAGGGCTTTTTTAAAAAAGAATGCATTGTGCTTTGATGTTTAGGTCTTGAGGAATTTATAAAATCTTTGCACCTGACCAATTAATGAAACAAGATCAATATAACAAATTTATGTGCATTTTGTTTATCTATGTCTATGTATTTGCATATGTACCTTTCTCATGAACTAGTACACCTTCACTTGATCTCTTTTGTGTCACTTCATGATTATGATTACAGATATACTTGGACTTTGTCTTAACCAGTGCCTCTTCAGATGGTTTAAAAGCCTAACTTCTGGAAATGAGTTAGTAGTTAAAAATTCAGGTGTTTTGTTTTTTTTCTTCTCAGGAAAAGATTTGTCTTTAAAGTATGGGACTTATTTTTACAACAGTAACTGCATCTTTCACAGAGCATGTGGCTTTACTGTGTGTCTCAGTCAAACCTGCATTGTACAGGTTTGAAGTTCTGACATTACGATTTCTTCATGTAACTGAAGGTCCCATGAGACACTCATTTGTTTAAAATGGTAACTTGTTCGTTTAAAATGATACTACTGTTATATAGTTCTGCTAGACTGCTAGAATACGTAGCTAATACAGATTATATCTACTGCAATAACATTATCTAGGATATATAAGCTGCATTACATCTCTACCATCTGACCTCTAATTCCAGCTTCTCTTTGGATAATGATATTGCTATATTTACAGGTGAAGATGTTGTGTAATACTAGAATTGAGTTGTCAACTTTGAAAAGATTTCTGGTTTGAAGACAAATTCTTTTTCAATACTTTTCAAAGCATATTTTTGAAAGTCTATTTATCACTGCTTTATAGGGAAAAAATTTTGAACAAAATTATCTTGAAATACTAATATGAGAAGATGTTGTACCAAGCATAATTTACTTCATTTATAATAAATAAAATGACTTTAAAGAGAAGTAAGAGAAGTAGATAAAGAATCGAGAAGTCCAGGTAGTCATGTTTGCCTTGAGGCTTTTTCTGAGAACAGTAGTGAGTCAGAATGCAAATCCTCATGGCTTTGCTGATTTCTGTGGTGGCTGCTGATTACTGTAAAATTGATTCAGGAGCATTGAAGCATCTCTGCATATGTTTAAGCCTAATCTCCATAGAGTAACAGGCATTTTTCCTCTCTGTGGGTATTGTACTGTGAAAGAAAAAAAAAAAGAATAACCTTCATCTTGCCATTTTTTCTTATCCAGGAACAAAGGACACTATTCAGTAACTTCTTAGTCTTGACTTCAAGTATGGCAGTATTTGCTTTCTTGTATGGGTTTATTTCAGCCCTTCAGTCCTTAAAGCCCTGGCTTTAAGGACATTTGGGAAATATTTCACTTCATTTGGTTCTAGACTGGAGAAAGTGTGGTTTTATTTGAAAAAAAAAAAAAAACTTCTGTTATTAGTATTGAAAGGTGTTTTAGGGTCTTATGATATTTTTAAATTAAATCTCTAGTTTTACTTTTTCTTTCTTTTTTAAAAGCTTCCTCTATCCTGAAAATGAGTTTGAGCTTTAACTCCATGAAGTGGTGCATTTCACAGCCTGACATCAATCTCTTGATTTTTTTGGCATGTAGAAGTAAGTCCACTATATGGACTGTGTTTTATGAAGAGAACACTTTGTCCATGTGAAACTGACTGGAAGAGAGTGAGGCAAAGCCTGTCCAAGTGTTTTCTCTAAATACAATACGTTAATTAGCTTGCACTTATGTGCACACAGTGTGGATTCAGCTATTTCTATTGGCAAAGAAGTCAACTACTTTGCACTTACAGAGAGGTCTGAAAATTTCCCCACATTAGGAGTTCTAAAACAGTGAGAAATTCCCGAGTAACATGCACGATGTGACTTCAGACCAACCTGGATGAGTAATTATACAAGAAAGATGTAAAAAGTAAGTATTTAAAAAAGGATTATCAGCAAGAAAGCTTATGTTGATGAAATCAGAAGGTATAGAGGACATTTGTTGCAGAAACTAGAGACAAAGTGAGAGCTGCCAATGAAAACTGAGACTTCCAAAGAATATTTAATAGCAGCAGAAGGCCATTTACATCTATAAAACATCACCGTTATACAGCAATGATGGAATGGAACATAAGAAAAATACCTTGCTATAGATTTAAAAGTAACGTATACTTCACTTTGACTTTCACTGACAGCAGACTTTGATGTTAAAAGAAGCTAGTGGGAATAGGGAAATAATCGATTTTTTTCATGATTCTTAAGGAACTGTGTAATTAAAGGACAGATGTAATAACAACTCCTTCTTGGTAGAGCTCTTAAATTAATGGTGATACACTGATCAGTAAATAGGAAATATAATATCTATTTTAAAAGGGGCACAGAGTCTGGGAGCCATAGGCCCTGTATCTTACCATCAATAGTCTGTAAAGTTACAGAACAAATTTTGAAGGAAAGGAAACTTTAAAGTACGAAGATAGAGAGCAAATGCGATATAATGCAACAGGAAATTACTCAGGTAAAAAGTACTGGATGAACTAATATCTTTCTATTACAAAAGGAATAATGTAAAATAGTCATTCTACTACAAAAAAAGTTCTATGAAAATGAAAGCAAAAATGAGGATTGTCAGGTAGGCATGAAACTAAATAAAGGGAAGGTGGCAGCAAATACTGGTGGAAAGAGATATACCTAGCTAACATAACTAATAGAGTAAGATATTGTACCCTTGATGGTGAAGTAGCTATAGGCAATGTAAGTTCAAAGCAGGCTAAGAATAGAGCCGCAAAGAAATTATTTTGAGAAATATGATAATAGACATGATGTAAAGGAAAACATGTGCATTGGCGACTAATAAAAATATTATGCTATAAGTGGTAGCTCATCATTTGGAAGTAGCCAAGAAGGAAAATAAAAAAGCAGAATTTTGATCCAAAGATGCTCATCTGTCATCATTTTGATGTAGATGCAGAAAAAAACAAATGTGATCTTAGGATATGTCAGCAGAAGTATTTTACAGTAAAGATGAGGAAGGACAGCAGAAAGCCTTCAACTAAAATTCTGAAAATTTGGCCATCTGTGTTCCAGAAAGATGGGATGAAAATGAGAAAGTGCAGAATGGCACTTTCTGGAATGGTTGGCAGGATGGAGAGCCAATCATTAGGTGGGTCTGGGAGATCTGTCTTGTGTGGTCTGGCAAAACAAACACTAAGAGGGGTTATTGAAGGGCAAGGAAGAAAGCTTTTTGAGCTTTTAAAGTATTTATGTGTAAACCAACCATGAATATGGTGAGTTTGGGGGCTGTGAGTGTGAGGCAGCATATAAAATCCCAGAGCATCTCTGCAGCTCTGCGTTGCAGTCCTGACAGGTCCCAGGGCTTGTGTTTGAGTTGGATGCAATGATAAATTACCCAAATCCAACCATAAAAATGTACAGTTTGTGTATCTTTTGCTCTTTGTGCAGGAAGAGGAAGTTCTTTATAATAGGCAAGTTGAATTAATTTGAATAGGCATGTTTGCTACGTAAGTCTAGAAGCATGTTTGCTGCATATGGTACAACCATACCTAAGCCCTGTTGCTTTCACAGGATGACTATGAATTCCACCTTCTAGGGGAAAGGAGGCCTGAGGACATAAAGTCAAGTTAAAACAGGATGAATTTAAGGTCTCATTTTCAGTGTGCACGCAGAGTGCAGAGAACAGGAAAGGCTTAGAAAAAAGTAATCAGTAGAAAGTGGGTATGATGACCACGTAACTGACTGTTCTTTCTCCCCTTTCTGTGATGCTGGGATAAGTAACACCGTTAATGATCACATAGAGTTTCTAATAAGTTAGAACACATGAGCAGCATATTTTTCATTGCATCCTTTATGAGTTGTTAAAAAGGCAGTACTTTCTCAAAAAAAAAAAAAAAAAAAAAGCTTCATGACTGTTTTTATGTGCATGGATTAGTAAAAGCCATTTTCCAGTCTGCTAAATTCGATGAAAATGTTTCTATATGACTTAAATGAGCCCAGGAGCAAATCAAAACTCAAAATATAGATTGAGGTCATTTGTTTTCTGGTTCAGAGGTTGACATAGAGTAGAAAAAAAAGATTCTGGGGACAAGAGCCTGGTCACATTAGCTGCTACATTTCTCCTCAGTTAGTCTCTTAAAGTCAAGGAGGTTATTCTGAAAGTAAGTTTCTATGCAGTATCTGTAGCTGAGTCTTAATACTGCACAAGAATTGTCTGTGTAAAAAGGAATGAGATTTCTAAATTGTTACAATTCGAAATATCCAAATTTTACCTGTGAGTTCAAAGACATTTGTGATAAAGAGAAGATTTTATATTTTGAAATGTGGACACTTTTCTATTTAGATTGCTGGAAATGTTCAGGGCCTAATAATATGCATGGATGCATGGATAATATGCAGAATATGTGCACACTAGCAATGTGCAAAGAAAAAAAATGGAATGAACAAATTCTATTCATATTCATTAAATGAGTGATTAAAACAGTATAGAACAACTTTTCACTGGTCTACAAAAAAAAATCTTATTTAGTTTATACTTTGTTTATTTTAGCATTAAAATCCTTTAGATAGTGTAATGTTCTATAGCTAGGATCAAAATTGATAATATGTTATTTAACTACTTATTTACTAGTTCCAGAATGAAACATATGTGAAAATTGAATCACATAGGCAGAAATGGAAATCACCAAATCAACAAGGCTGGGATGCTTAAATATGTGTTTATAGATTTTGTTGCTAAAACTGACCTGTATTTGTTTTTTTAAGTCGAGCTGTATCTATTTTTTTTTCTTTCAGTTTGCTCCCAGTATTCTAGAGGAGTTTTTGCCATTTTTGGACTGTATGATAAGAGATCCGTACACACCTTGACCTCATTCTGCAGCGCCTTGCACATCTCCCTCATCACACCGAGTTTCCCCACAGAGGGTGAGAGCCAGTTTGTGCTGCAGCTGCGACCGTCCCTGCGGGGAGCCCTCTTGAGCTTGCTGGATCATTACGAGTGGAACCGCTTTGTCTTCCTCTATGACACAGATCGAGGTGAGTTGCAACCCAGCTTCTTCAGGGAAAAAAAAAAGTTTCAGGTTTGACGAGACCCTTTCAGTCTGTGCATTTTTCTAAGCTACTGAGAGTTTGGGGAGTAAAATTCTGGAGGGACTTTGAGGTGATCTAGCATCTACTGTGTAGCTCTGTGGCTGAAGGAAGAATTCTTTTGTCTGCGAATACTGGTTATTGAATCGAGGTAATATGTAATCAACCAGCCTACACCATGCTGTACTATTAAAAATCTTTACTTAGGGTTAGTAAAAATAAGATGCAATTCAGTTTCTATTCAACTCAGCTCATACCCAATTTTAGTGACAACAGCACAAAAGTAGAGGACCATTGCATGGTTTCTGTGTGGGCACTGATACAAACACTCATGAGTGAGCCCCAAGGGGCTCCTAAGCTGTGAAAACAGGTTCATTCAACACAATTTCAGCTTACTGACAACATGCAGATTGCAGCAGGGAAGGAGACCTGCTACCCAGAGGGAATCCAGCGGACATCACAGAAGGTGGGTAGCACAGCCTCTGTATTCTCTCTTTTCATCTGAAATTCTGCCACTGAAATCCATTTATAAATGTGAACATTTATAAAATATGTATTGCCTTAGACCAAAGGTCACAGCTTGGATGAGCACTCTCCATTCTCTCACCACATCACAGAGCATCTCAGAGCCTTTTAAGTGGTAGAAAAGCACCAGGATATATCAGAGTGCCTCCCCACTCGCTTTTGAATGGAAAAATAAATTTTCAATTTCTCCACTGCCAGCATTTGTTCTGCTGGCAAAGCCCCTTGTTTATGGAAGAGGATTGCACCAACATGACTGAGCTTCTGTGAGAGAGGCAAGATTTTTATGCCGATGGCTTACTTGCAGGGGGAAAATGAGTGGTATAGCTGTAGTCAAATAATTATTTGACTACAGCTGTTTCAATATAGCTCCCCATGTGGAATCAATGTGGCTTTCCACTCTTCACTGGAAAGGGGGAATTATGCTGACCTAGATATATCTTTATAATTATTTGATTATGACTATAGAAGTCAATTTTCTCACATATACAAGCCCCAATTTTAGTGATTTTTAGCTTGATTTACTGCCCAAACACCTGAATTTAAATCAAAATGAATAATGCCTCAAAATGAAAGGGATTGGAATGCTCCATAATTGTAATTCTTTTTTTCTTTTTTTTTTTAAGACAAACTGATTCTGGGAAGCATTTCTGAATGCATACAGAAAGTATTAAATACCTGAAAAAGGGAACAAATCAAATTAAGTTGTATGGTTACTCAAAACACGCTATTGGGGAAATAGAAAACAAACACACAATTACAGATGTGATCCTACAGGTTCAAAAAATTGGTCAAAGATGTGTACATGATGCTGTCAACTTTAAACTCTTCAGTGTGACTTTGCACTAGATAGTCTATCCAAATCTGAAGACTAGATCTCATGACTCAGTTTAATGCAGGAGAAAATAAGGTTTGATATATCCTTAAGTGTTAAGATTACTGTAATTCACTGAATTACATCGTTGAATTATTTTCTCTACCATTCCACAACAGAAGTTTTAAGCGTGGAGCTGTGACAAAAATAAGAATAAAAATAGCTAGAAGTAAATTCTGCTCTTCCTTTCCATGATTTAATATGAATGGAAAAATAATAAAAAGTTGATGCTAAAAAGGTTTTAAGAGAGTCTTCCTTCACATTCCTGACTTTTCCCTGTTTCTCTGAGCAGCCTCATCCAACTAAACTGAAGGAAGCAGAATCTCCTTGGTCTTTTGTGTTTAATACTGGGCTTGTGAGTTTATCTTTGCAACCTACCCAGAACCACAAAACTGCTCCTGAAAGGGAAGGTAGGCAACAAGCACAGATCCATGCCAAGCACAGCAGCACTTTGGAGCAAAAGTAGCTTTTAGCAGCAATCAGCACTGAGAAAGGCAGAGCTCCTTGTCAGCAGTCAGTCTGACAGATTGAATTTAGGCAGATTTTCAACAGGGGTGGAAACACACTGCTATGCACAAAGTCCCTGCTGTGGCCAGATCTGCTTTCCTACCTGTCCATCCTGTTTCTTGCTTCCAGTTCTTGTAGCTCCTTTGCTGCTCTCAGAGGGGGCAAAACATTTAATCCTGGGGGCTGACGCTTCCGTTATGTTATTAGAGCAGATTTTTCTGATGTGTCACTCACATCCTGGCTTACCACGCTTAGGTTTACATGATGGAACAGTCTTGGGGCTCACAAACTCCAATGAGCTGATGGCTTCAGCCATTGGGTTAAATCTCTTCTGATGTTTTACCAAACTGGCAGTCTGGAAAATCACTGTCTTGTGAATACTAGGAAGAATGGCTAAGCTAAGGAAATGTTACTAGCAGGAGACATTGTAGCAATAAAGAACATGTTTTGTGACATTAGACCTAAGAAAAAGTTGAATAAATATGTAGCTTATTGCCTAACAGGGGAGGTGGATAAGTAATGAATGACACAGAAGAGAAAGCTAAAGTCTTCAAGGACCCTTTTGTTTCAATACATTCTCCTTTCTTCTCCCCTCTTCCTCAAAAACAAAACAAAACAATGTTTTAACTGTGACCCACTGCTTAGTAGAAGTAATATTAACAGTAAAGTGCTGATAAAAAGACAGGGAAAAAGCAGACTGAAGGACATTAACATAAGTTACATATGCGCAAATTATAGCAGGGAAACCCTAACATAAATGCCTTCTCTGGATATCCAGAGGAAAGGGAAGCCCAACAGAGATGAAGTGCACAAATAATATTTGATATCACCTCCAAAAGGAAGAAGGAAATGGGCAGAGCAAAACTGCATTTATTTTATATGTTATTTTATTGCAATGGAGATGCATTAAAAAAATAGTAGAACAAAAAGTTTGTAATTGTAATAGCAATGATGAAAATAATTTTTAGCATTGGGATGCAAAAGTCGGAGCTTAAAGCCACAGAAAAAGGCTGGAGAAGTCTGAATCCTATTTGGTGTGGGAGAATATGTTTAGAGCCTTGTGCAAGCTCTAAACTTCTTCATGCCGTGTTGTTTTTCAGCACCCTGTTCCTTCCTGCTAAGCCTGCAGTAGCAGCAGTTGTTCATAGGGCTGCAGGGATGACTGGGAGCTGCCACGGGAGCAGGCGGATGAGCTGAGGAGCAGCCAGGCAGAGTAGGGCACGTGGCAGCCGGTAAGCTGCAAGCCGCTTTCGCAAAAGTTCAGCAGCCGTTTGCATCCGACCCTGCTACCCAGCAAGACTTGACAGTCCCTGACTGTGACTAAAGAGCTATAACAGGAGGGGGAGAGCTACCAGCTGGCCTAGCAGTTGGCTCACCAGAGGCGAGGGCTGTAAAACAGTTATAGTTCTACTCTAGAAACTGGGCATCGTGTGCCAGTCTGTTTATGTATCTTGGTGCTTTTTTTTTCTCTTTGCTCCTTTTAATTGTATACACTTAAAACAAATAATTCGTGGTTGTGGGTGAGGAAAACCAGATCACTGAGCACAAGATAAATGTAAATTTCACAGACTTTTGGAAAGTATTTTTGTAGAAACTCCTTTAAAATTGAGTACATTTTATTTTATAACAATCTAAATCTGGCAGAAGAGATACGTGAGTTAATTCAACACTGCTTATTAGTAACAGACTGCAATTTTTTATCTTTGAGGACTGTGGAGGTTAGATGAGATCTCAGATGTCTGGAAAAAGCAAAGAAACTGGTGGAAAATATATAGCGTGACTCTTGTCTTGAAGGAGATTTTGAATTTTCTTTTTTTTTTTTTAATAATAATTTGTTTATCAGACTAAATTATTTTGCTCCCTTGATAGAGTAGTTAGTCCAGAAACAGGAGCAGAAGTAGGTAGGTTATATCCACTTTTATGTCTTGTGGTATAACCTTATACCTGGTATTCTCCTATAAAAAAATAGAAAATAAAAATGCAATCTAGTGCCTGGAAAATTAGAAATCATAACAGCAAAACTGGTATCAGTGACTGATTTTAAAACTACTAAAAGGTTTCAGGTGAGATGCAAGAGATTTTTGCAATAAACTTTTCACTGATCTAATCAACTTCTAATATTAAGGTGGATAATGGAGAATTCCTTTTTGTAGGCGCACAGTTTGGGGAGGTAACTAGAGCGATGCAGGACAGGCTTAGCGTTCAAAGTCACCTTGCTGAGTACTTAGAGTGACTTAGTGTGAAATATGATAAAGATGACGCAAAGTGCAGACTTAGGAAAGAAGAATGTACAGCACAAAGTGCAGAATAACCAGTTAGGCATTAGTATCATGGAGACTGTTTCAGGAGTTGCTGTGAGCCAAAACCAAGAATGCTATGCTGTTCCAAGAAAGTAGATGTTATTTTGACATTTATGAAAGCTGATATTGCATTGTGAGAAATGAAACCTGGATATTGCTCTCGAGCAACTGGTGCTAGAGAGTTTCAGCTGGAGTGCTGTGTCATATGTTGGGAATCACACTTTAAGAGAAAATTTTTGCTGAGAAAGGGTAATAGAGTCATGTGTTTAAGGCATACAGAGAACATGAGATGGGTAGCACTGCGTCCCACCAATTTTCCTTTGCCACATCATTATCATTCACAGCTAGGTCAAAGTCCTTTGGCATTAATATGTCACTAGAAGTCAGAATGGCACTGTGGTCATTGACTACCACATGCGGATATTACATACATAAATTTCAAGATTCCAAAGGACAGGAGCAATATGAAAATAAATAAATAAAAAGTCTAGAGAATCGAGGTTGTTTATTCTAGGACAGAAGATCTCTTGAGGCGCAGAGAAAAACTCTTTTTTGTACCCACTGTGATTAAGGTAAGAATTAGAATTATTTTTTGGGAAGGCTTCTTAAGGTAGTTACTAGGAAAAAAGTGTTTGTATTATGTTAAAGAAGCACCAGAATAAGCTGTTGAGGAGATTGTGGGAATTTTTGCCACCGAAGGTTTTAAAGAAGAGGTTAGAAAATGTCTGCAATGGTGAACTGCTTTAATACATCCTGCCGCAGATAATCTTTTAGGATTTATATTTATGTAATTTTCATGATTTCTGTAGGGAAAAAAATGTGGGGGATTGCTTCTTTACAATATTTGGGGCAGGGAAAAGACATCTTAATTTGTTACAATGCTGCAATTTTCATTAATAGATCATTGCTATTCAATAATATATATCTAGCCTTTGTAAAACATTTAGTATGTTCTATTATTTAAAAATCAGATTAAATTCCAAAGTGGAATAGTGAAAAAATACCATGAAATCAAATTGAAGGACTGTCATTAGAACAGGGCATTCAAACAACAAGTTGAGTTATTATTAGCATTTGGGAACTGTGTGAATTGGCCATACATCAGTCTTTACTTGATACTTTTACTGCAGTTCTGAACAAGCTTGTAGATATCTTAATAATGAAAATCAGAATTAATGGCATAGCAAAGTGGAAATTTTGTATCCAATATTTAGCTCCAGCCAAAGAGCTGGATATACTAAAGTCAGTACCAATTTGGGATTACACCCTGCATGTTTTTATCTGCATAAAAATACTGGAACAAAGCTCTCACTAATGAAAAAGACCAAGTGTTGCTAGTAAGTAGCAAATTTAAGACAGAATTGTAATATAGTACTGCCAAAAAAATGATATTGCCACTAAGTGCTGTTTACTTACTAATTCTGTTCTATATAACACTAAGAGAGTCTTCCTCTCTTTTTCTAGCATTCTTACTTCAACTTCTAGGATGTCACACAGGGTTTCAGAGAAATAACAATAATGCACTTCTTCATAAAGAGTAGATTGGGAGTGTAATTCCAGTAGTCCACTTGGTCTTGTGCTCCTTCTGTCAAGGTTGTTTGACCTCTGGCAAAATGTCCAGAAACAGAGAAGAAACAGAAGTTCGTGACAGTGTCCACTCCCCCGATATAAGAGAGTTGCCTACAATATGCAGGTATTTACCACACTTTTGTGAACCAAAGATTAGAGCCCTCGTATTACTGAATATCAAAATGATGTATTCCAAAAAAAAAAAGAAAAGAAAATCCAAAAGCTACTCTATCAGTGGTTGTTAAACTACTCAAACACCTGCTCTGCAGGTTCAAACTTGTCTGTAGCATGTGCCTTTACAATCATTAGAATCTAGACCAGCAGTGCTTTTAGCATCTCAGCTATAACGTATTTCCAAGCAGTTCAACCAAATCATGTCACTGGTAAAGCCAGTTTGGAGAGTTCAATATTCCTAATTAAATTCCAGTGTCTGTAAAGCATTTATGCTTCAGGTGAGCAGAAAAAAATCCTCACCAGATGTGATTAAAAATAAAAAAAACTCTGCAGCAACTTCTGCAAGGGCAGCGGTTCATATAATATATTTTGAGATTCAAGTACTTATTGTATTCCTTGATTACCAAAGCCATGTTGTAGCTTTGTGCAAGCCAGTCTGAACCATAGAATCATAGAATGGTTGAGGTTGGAAGGGACCTCTAGAGATCAAGTCCAACCCCCCTGCAGATGCAGGGCCACCTAGAGCATGTGGCACAGGACTGCATCCAAGTGGGTCTTGAAGATCTCCAGAGAAGGAGACTCCACAACCTCTCTGGGCAGCCTGTTCCAGTGCTCTGTCACCCTCACTGTTAAGAATTTTTTCCTTAAGCTCCTGTGGAACTTTTGGTGTTTCAGTTTGTGGCCATTACCTCTAGTTCTGTCGGTGGCCACCTCTGAGAAGAGACCAGCCCCATCCTCCTCACTGCCTCCCTTGAGGTACTTGTACATACTGATCAGGTCCCCTCTCAGCCTTCTCTTCTCCAGGCTGAACAGGCCCAGCTCCCTCAGCCTCTCCTCATAGGGCAGATGTTCCAGGCCCCTGATCATCCTTGTAGCCCTGTGCTGGTCTCTCTCTAGTACCTCATATCCCTCGTGTACTGTGGAGCCCAGAACTGGACACTGCTCTGAATGTGGCCTCATCAGGGCAGAGTAGAGGGGCAGGATCATCTCTCTCGACCTGCTGGAGACGCTCTTCTAAATGTACTCCAGGATCCCATTGGCCCTCTTGGCTACAAGGGCACACTGCTGCCTCATGGTTAACTTGTCGTCCACCGTGATGGTCCTTCTCTGCAGAGCTGCAGAATGGATACACAGAATGTGGAGAGAAAGTGGTTTGTCAAATATCAGTCAGTGTAGCGGTCCAGAGTAAGCTTGACACCTCCCTTGATATTATCTACAGATAGGTATGCTCAGCAACAGTGAATTCCTTATGTGTTTAATGTCACAGAAAAATGTGCTTCATCCACTGCTAACTGCTTTGCAGAGGATTTTGTGTTAGCTCATTAATAATTACATTAGCAACATGCCAGCTTGTCCTTATCTTCTCAGCAGTTGATTGTAGCTTGGAAATACAGGTACAGGTAGAAAATGTGCATTTAAAACTAAAAAACTACTTTCAGCATCAACAGTGATGTTGTGGCTCTGCCTTTTGCACTTGTCCCATCACTAAAAACAAGCAGTAATGATAAAACAGTATGGCCATCTAGTAAGGAGCTCAAAATTCTCTACATTTGAAATCTTTCAAGGTCTTTCAAGCTGGCTCGTTAAATTAAATGACTCTTCTTGTTGTTTATTAAAGCTCTTGAATATTAGGTAAAGTGAAAACTAATGAAAAATATAGGTACAGGAATCAAAATCTGGTTGTCATGAAGTATAGATGAGTCCCTTGACTGTGCTATCAACAGATGTGTGTAAACTAGGCTAAATCTAAGCTGAAGATGTGTGCTAAACTAAGCTACATCTGAAATTCTATGGATTCCATGATTATCTAGCTAAACACAAAGAATATGCAGTGCAGCCTAATAGATTACATAGAAAAATATCAATTAATTAGAAGATATTTAAGAAAATGTTACCCATTATATTCCCAATCTCAAGAATTTGCTTTCCTTCATTCTGTGTGAGTGGAAGCCATGGAAAAGACAAGAGAGTCACAGTGTAATGTTAAACTTACCACATTAGTAACGAAAAACAATTTCATCCTGAGTAATGATTTCTTGTGACGTCGTTTCGGAAGCGTTAGCCTATTTGCTAAGTTCTCTTCTCAGTTGCAGTCATGTCAGTAACACACACGTAACTGATCAGTGTGGCTGTTGCTTCCACAGTGCTTTATATTCCAATATCCTCATTTATAGAAGTAACCTTTTTACTTCCAATGACCAGCTCTAATAATTTCAGAGCAATTGCATTTATAGAGCCTGGCAAAAATGGTTTAATTTGTTGTTACTTGAACATGTAATGTGTTTGATTAAATAGAAACATGTTTCTTTGCTCTTTTTCACACAAAAATGCTGTATTTACCTGAAAACAGAAGAGTGTGCTCTCTAATTTTGAGTAGCTGTTTCCATTTATTTCAAGGCTTTTTCAACAAGGAACTTATACTGCAGTAAGATCAGAAGTGATTTTATAGTGCAGTAGTGTTTTAAAATAATTCCCGTACTGCAGCTTTTACTCTGTGTTCTCTACACGTAAATTGCTTGTATGACTAAGGAGCAGCAACTCTGGGCACTTTTCACTTTTAAACATTTGTACCATTTAGACAATCATGTTAGAAGCTCTGCATACTGTGTGTGTAGGGTCTTTGTGCTGTAAAAATTATAGCGTTGATTATTTAATATCAAATAATTTATTTTATATACCAATTTGATTTTATATACCAATATGACTTATACTTACCTTTTTGGTAGATTAAACAAATTCTTTCCAGCGAAAGAAGGTTTAGCTGAAAATTTGTTTTGTGATTTACTGATTATTTTGCTTTCTTATTAATCTTTAGGATAGACTCTGCTCTTTGTCATATGGATGTATATCTGTGGTATCACAATTGAAAAAAAAATTTTAAAAAAGCAAGAAAACTAAAAGAGTAAGAAAACTGTCTCCAGTGAAGGTACCATGGCAGACTTAGACAAGCGTAATCAAGAGCATCTTTTCTGAGTCGGAGCCTAGCCTGTGTTATCACTAAGCATTGATCTGTAATAAAACTACAAGTTGATAGACACAACACCCAGCAGACCTCCAAAGAAGGCCTTGAAAAAAGTCAGACAAGGAAGCCAGCCACACATCCAAATGCTTATGCTTTAGAAATTTATTTCACTGTGGACATCTGAGTCCCGCAGCTGCTGTACGTAGCCTTTTATATGGCCACAGGTGTTGGCTTCATGCTGGAGCAGAGAGTGGCAGCAAACAAAGGGGAGTATAGTAGAGGCTGCCAGAGCAGACATCGTGCCAATTTAATACTGAATGTAAAACAAATACTTGTGCCAATTTGTTTCTAAATACATTTTTAGTCAGAAAAAAATAGCTTGTCTGTTGAGAGCATTATCTGTGTGTAGATGAATGTTCCAAGTTGCAATATAGTATAAAGCGGGCTTTTAAAAAAATAAACACAAATAAAAAAAATATAAGACTTACAAATATCAAAACCTACTATGCTAGCGTTTATGCTGTTTTTGCTTAGAAACATATCAAAATATATGAAACTAATTTAATTCTTCATGGTCTCACCTTGACGTATTTTTGAGACAAATTTATCCCGACACAGTAACAATGGCTTCTTTTGAAACTGCAACAGGAACTGAAGTTAATTCGTTTTTTTCCATAATATAATAAATTAAATCTGAATGTTTATATCAGAGGGATTCTAAAGCTAGGAATTTTTAATTGAACTGATTGAAGTGTTGTATATCATCTACTCAATAATCTATAATTGTGAGACATAACATTTCCTGCTTTTATCAAGAATATGTATTGCAGGGTATACAGCATTTGTAGTTTTAAGATGAAAGCTTTCACCTGTAAGTAGAAGTGTATTATAGGTGTTTCACTAATTAGATTTGAATTATATTTACATATATATTTATATATGTAATAGTTTGTCTTTGGTCTGTTCCAAAAGGAGAGGCTGAAGTGTGAAGATCCTTTTAAAAAGATTAACTACTTATCAGCATACTACAGATGCTATTTCTGCTTCTCTACAGAGAATTTACTATACTAATATTTACCAGTAGTAGCATTAACAACTGCTTCTGCTACCAAAATTGAAGTGAATGTTTGAGGGGCTTGGTACTTTGCAATTGAAAAGAGAGTTACCAAAGGGTCCTTTAGTTGTAAAGATTCAAAATTCTTTTGTAGCACAACCTTGGTGGGTTTTAATATTAATGCACACCTGGCAATTGCAGGAAGATTTCCTGTGGGCAAATGACACGCATACATTTTCTTTCACTTTGACTTGGACTGTGAACAGCAAGCAGAACATTCATTGCAGTTTTGAAGATGCACTAAAACATCACTTAAAAACACTAAATCACTAAAAGAGTCACCAAATCACTAAAGTGTCACCAAAGATAAAAGTTGCAAATGCAGAATGGAGGCTCCTAATCTGGATTCCTGGAACATTTCCTGTTCAATATGCACCTTCACAGATCCATTTGATAATTCAGTTTGTTGAAAGATTATTATATGTCTAAATCCTTATAATAAATCCCAGCTTTAGTAGATTGCTATCACTCCAAAAGGTATTCTTACTTTTCTTTCTTTTAAATGTCTCCACACCAACTCTGCAGCTTGTTCCCATGTATAAGTAAGTGACAGATTTCTGTACTTCAGCTGCTCACATATTTTTTTTCTAGTATTTTTGTGTGGAAATGTTTTGGAAATGAATATCCAAATTGTCAAAATTCAAATATTTTATGAGACATATGAATTTAGAGAAATATTCTAATGTAAGGAGAGAGTTTTAAATCTAAAACTAAATTTAAATTTAAATTATTAAAAAAAAATAAATTTAAATTTCTAAATTTACACAGAGTTTACTTGTTGTACTTGGTTAGATTAGGTTACTAACCTAATCATAAATGTATCAATTATTCTTGATTGGAGTTGTTTTGTGTACTTTGCTGGTATGGTTGTTTTTTCATATGTGTACACATGTATATGCATAAATATAAATATATATATATATATGCATGTATATATTTAGTAATAATAATATCTCCTAACTTTATCTAGATGCAAAGCAGTTAAATCATTTAAATTTCAAAAATCTTCATGTCCTAGAAGTTCAGACTATATGACTGATAATTCTTCCAGCAATAACTTTAGAAGATTTTTTTTTGGTCTTCTTAATTTGTATTTCTACTCTCATTAAGCATTTATTAAAAAACAAACCTATTCTACAGCATTTGAAGTTCATGTCTCAATATCTTCAATATTTTATTTTGAAACTTAACTCAAAGAGGAAATTCATTTGAACCAGTCTTTTCCCATCAGAAGGACTTTGATGTTTATTTTTCAAATAAATAAAGTTTTGAGAAAGAATTCCCAGCTAACCATGGTTTCCTAGAAAGAGAATATCTTTCTTCTGAAGTTCTTTGTTAAAAATGTTTTTAAAATGTGTATGCTTGTCTATATCTTTTAAGCTATGCCTTTCACTGGATCAATTTCATATAAAATTTCTCCTGTGCCTCAAAACAAGGATGCTGACAGGCATTTCCTAATTCTGCTACATGCTGCTGTTCTTTAGGCAGAGCGAAAATCCAAGAGTGAGAGATAGGGTTCATAGTGTCCCTTTCTACACAGAACTATGAAATTAGTATATGAAATATCCCCAGAACACCTCCTCTTAATATACCCCTCTCGTGGGGGAGGAAACCATAACAGGATATCCTGTTATGATTTCCTAATCCTGTATACACATCATAGGCTGTGTGTAGCACTAAAATATCTTTTATAACTTGATAAACTTTGCTTGCTAGAGCCTCCCAAAATACTGGGTATCTATTTTGTCGCTTATGTTTCCTCTGTTGCAGGTAGGGCTAAATACATTCAAATGTGTTCAAATTACCTATCAAATATGATCTTAGAATCTATTTCTGCATCAGTCTCTGTATTTTAAACAGTTTTCACACATTTATCCAGATTTACTCAGCTGTGTTGCATTTTCTTGATCACTTACCTTTGACTTTCTTTTCTACAGCTTATACTACCCCTTGTGCCACATCTTCTTCTTCCAGCATGTAAGCATGTAAGACTGATTCATCTTCAGCTCTCAAACAGTACTTGAGAATCTCAGAGCACTGTATTTTCTTTTATTTTTATTTTTAATCTTCACAGCTATGGCAGATTATTACTTTTAGCTTGAAAGAATTTTTCAAAATCATTCTATGTAAGTCTGTGGCTTCCATGTAGCAAAAATGCAGTTTTCTTTCCAGAGTCAACAAGTAATCGTCAGTATATTCTAATATATTAGCATTACAATTTGAATGAAATATAAGACATGAAAAAGAAAACAAAACATATATTGATTTCTTATTATTCTTAATTAGTTTAGAAAGAGATAGAATTGGGCATTTGACCTACTTCTTTTATTGCTACTAAAAATATCTATATTCTCTGTGTGTATTTTTCACCAAATAGCCAAATAAAGGCATTTGTCAAGTACATCATCTTCTGTCCTCAAATGCACTTCCAGGCTACCAGACAGGAGGAATAATAGGAAATAGAGAGGGGTAGTATTTAGTCTACACGAAGAGCTGAATTCACTACTCTGAATACCAAATTACATAATTTCTCCTCTCGCCAGCCAGGCCCATTCAGGATGACCAGCACACAGCTGTTATACTGGGTCTTATCCAATCAGACACAGTCAGAATTGTGCCTTTTCATTTGGGCAATTCTGAATTCCTTTAACAGGAAATGGAACACAAGCAGAAAAGTTTTAAAAACATCCCAGACATGAATCAACAAAACCCCTGAACATCTGCTCATCAAAGGACATCAGAAAACAGTGTATTTTATTTACACTACTCTTCTTCATGTATTTAGAATGCCTAATAAGATTAGAGATCACTGGAAAAAAATGCTGGTGTAATGTGGCCATTTGCCTTTCCAGATTATTAGTGTAATCAAACTAAAATATCTGAAATACAGTGAATCAAGTCATAGCTTCTGTAATTTTATTAACCTATTATTTTAGTGTAGAATGTATGATTTTATAAAATCCAAAAGACAATTCCAGTCCACACCAAATCCAGGCTGGCCAGAAAAGTACAATACTTCAATCAATATTTTAGTTTCTTTTGAAGATAAAATATTCCTAGAAAATCTGAAAACCAGGGTAGTAGAAACTGTAATTCATGTGAGTGAATTCAGCAGAAAGAGTGAGGAACATTTGCAGTTAGGAAGAATTCAGAGTCAGATCCTATATCAGAGCAGATCAGCACAACCTACTGAACAGGCTCTGCACTATGTGGAAATTAGGCCACTGCATTTGAAAGTCTAACATTATATAATTTTTCTCAACCACAGGAAAAATCCCACAGTCCATTCTCATTTAGGATTTATGAATCCATATATCCTTGTGAGATGTATTATGAAGGCAAGTCTGATTTCAGCTCTTAGTTTACTTTCTTGTCCAAGAAAAGGACTCATATAGTTACCCTTGACAGCATCTCAAGCTTTTTAGAGCTATGTTCAAGCTATCACAGAGGAAGTGTTTAGCCCAAAGATGCTAAACTCTTTAGCTTTTTCAGGGATTTTGGGAAGAGGTTCACTTTGGCTCCTTTTGACTTGCAGATGCTAGAACTTCTCTCTGCATATCAGAAACGAACCAACTGCTTCTTTCAAAGTAGCAAAATTTAAAGGTTGGAGAGCATTTTAATTTTACTTTCCCACTGAATCTGGATATTTTTAGACTTTGAAAGCTGTGCCTATCACCTCACCATCAAAATAACTCGTGTTTCCTCTAAGGCTCTTTAATTTGTATCATAGAAACACATCTTCCTCAGTCACTAGTGTTTTCTAAAGGAAACCAGTGTAGCAGCCTGGTCACACTTTGAAAGTCAACTTGAAGGTTGTGCAATTTTCTCAAAAAATTCCAAAAGAAGCAACACTCTAATAGGGTTGGTTTGGAGGAAGAGGACAACAGCATTGATGAATGACTAGAGCAGCTGTAAGTCACATAAGGGGTAATTATTTTTTGCAAGTGAGGAGAAGAATTTTATTCTGCATGTTTGCTGCATAGATACAAAATATTGCTGTCAATGCCAAAAAGGAAAAACACCTGCTAAAAGAACTGTGGAGAGGATTAGCTCCCTTTCTTACACATGCACTTATGAAATACGTACCAAATGCTGGACCATTTTCCTCCTTCTCTCAGCATATTTCTAGCCATTGAATCAGTTGCTCATCCTGCTCATCCTTTGCCTGACCTGTGAAAAAGACATCTGCTCTAGAAAGAGACCAAATATCAACATATGACATGCCTCAGTCACCTGGTGCCAAGCTGTGTGTGTTGTTTTTTTTAAGCAGACTCCATTTGAGTGGCATTGGGTGGCTTTGCCATTCAGGCATGAGCCCCCTGCTGTTGCCTGCCCCTTATCCCAACTCACCAGGCTAGAAGAGTTGCTTGCTCATTTCTCTCCACCTGTGCAGCTGTAAGAACATTCTGCCAGCAAGGCTCCCTTGCCAATTTTTAAACATCCTGCCAAGTATGGAGAATTAATAGCAAGATCTGAATCATCTCTAAAGTAACCTTAGTGCCCCTATGTCCTATTCCCTCAGTATTATGTCATTTTTTCCTACTACTGTCCAGGATAATAAAAAGGATTTCTTAAACACCCACAGCAGAGAAGTGTGTCAGGGGAGGGTGAGCCATTTGTTCACTCTTACCCTTTTGCCTTTATGGCTCTAAACATTTAAAAATCCTTAGACGAGATTTTCCAGTCCATGTCATGCTGCTGAGCTGGTGCAAAGAGGATGGATTCCAACCAAGATTGTCGAGATGTCACAGAATTCCCAATCTGTTGGTCCAGGCACTCAGGAAAGGCTGGCATGGCTCTGGCCCTGGCTGTCCCTGAACCATGTACCAGCGTACAGGGCTGACCAACCCTGGCTGCGAGGCACCAGGAAGCCACCTACGTGTCTGCATGCCAGGGCACTTAGGAGGAGGTGGCTGCTGTTGCTTCCTCTGAGGACAGCTGCATTTAGAGTGGACATCTGATTTTTAATCTGGAAAACAGAAGAGTTAAAATGATTAATTGTTAGAGGGTAGGTTAAACCATGAGGGAGAAACTGATAAAACTGAGCCATATCTGATAATGTTTGAAATATATCTGAGAACTAACTTCAGCACCAACTTCCCAGTATAGTGTGTTTACCTGTGTTATGCACTTTTTGCATTTTGTTTCATATCTTCTTGTTCCATTTCTAAGTAGAATGAAGGGTCTGAAAGCACCAGAGTGAACTGTTAGAAGTAAACAGTGGGAGATTCTTTGTGAGGGCCATGCTCAGTGCACATCTCCAAGAAGCGCTACCCAGCACTCTTTCTAGGTTTACAGAACGCTTTCAGTGAGGAAACATGGCCCTTAGTCTCCATTATGTTGTGCAGAGAAAGATCAAATTTGTCTGCTGCTCCAGTTGCATAGGTCTTGTTTCTGCTTGTTTCTGCTCCTAACACCTTTCACTTCTATTCATAGAATCCTAAAATCAATATGGTTGAAAAAGATCTTTAAGATTATCATTTCCAACTAAGTGCCCCCCTAAGTGCCTCATCTACACATTTCTTGAACACTGCCAGGGATGGTGACTCCACCATTACCTGGGCCACCTGTTCCAATGCTTTACCACTCTTTCCATGCAGAATTCTTTTCCTAATATTCCTGCTATTCCTAACTTTCTTGGACTTGGGTGTCATGATTCCCATCCCTAAGGTTGTGGAAAATGTATAGACATCCTTAAATGTGACTTTGAGCTTCTCTTTTCCTTTCACTCTCCCTTTCTTCTCTGCTATATAGATCCATCATAGCTCGCACTTTGTATTCAGCTGGTACACTTATCTCCAGCTGTAGCCCTCTTTTCAGGTTTGAGATTCACCTGAGCACCTGATTCAAGGCTTCAGGGCAGCAATTCTGCAGTTCCCTGTTTTGAATTCTGCAGCCACATCCTCTGTCTATCAGAGGGAAAGAAAGCAGTTTAAGAAATATAAACATGCTATAAGATACTTACCTCTGGTTAGTCACACATTTACCACCTCCTGCTCTGTGAATGTATATGTATATCACACTACGTGCAGGAAGTGATATACATATATCACATCACACTGCCTTTGCCCATAGATATATTCACTACTTTTATTAGTAAGGGTCGTCAGTGGTCCCTAGTGATGATTTCAGCATGGCCTGTGGTAGTGAACAGATCTCCACGATGCCTAAAGCACCGATGGGAAAGTGTGAGAGAAGGAGAACAGGTTTCAGGTGGACTAATGTATGCCTCATTGTCCCCACTAAAAGGGGTTGCTTGGCTTGTTGCACCAGTCAAAAGAATTTTTTGATCTTTTTCGAGTCCATCCTCCATGTGCTCTACTGTATCTGTTCACACGTTAAAAGCTGCTTCTACCTCAGTATGACAAATTAGTGTATATCAAAAAGTTATCTGTCACCTTCTGGTTCTCTACTCATTTTGGAGCAAAGAGGCAGTCCGTGAAGGCCTAAAAGTAATCTGGCTTTTAAAGGAAAATCCAACCCCTGGCAAAGGCTGAAAATATAAAATATGGCCTACTTAGTAAAGAATCCTGTTAGATGGATTTACACATGGCTCCCTGAGATCAAACTGTCCAATATGACAAATAGGACCTGAAGCATTTTGCTCTTTAGTGCTATCAGCTATGTTTTCAGGTTACTTTTCCTTTCTGCCCTTCAACTTTTTGTGTGCTATAAAAAATGCAAAGTGCAGTCTGATCCATATAGAACTTAGGAGTTTAAAAATCATTTTTCCCAACCACTAAATTTGCTATATTATGATTTGATAAACATTATTGCTGTAAACAAGAAAAAAAGCCCTAAATCTTGATTTGCCAAAACTAGTTATGTGACATGGCACAATAGACCTCCTCAGAGGCTATTCCGAGCTCTGAAACAGTCAGTTCTCATATGCTGAACAAAAAAATCTATTTTCCTGCAGTCAAAACCATTTTTTCCTGGCTTCAAACTGCTGCATCTCACCCCATGGTGCAAAACCATGTGACTTTATTGCAAGGCTAACAGTATTGAGCGGTTTTGTCTTGAGCCTCTTGCTTCAAGAGTCAGGTGTTTTTGTGAAGTTCTCAGCACTTCTTTCTGCTTGAAAAGAAAAGAAATAAAAGAAGTTTTATAGGTCCCTTGGGTGCGGAAAACAGTTTGTAACACTAATACATTTAGGTGGCTCAGAAACCAGGTGTTAAATCAAAACAGAGACAAGCATATCGGTCTTTATCTGTCATATCTGTCCTTAAATCTGTTTTCCATTTTAACCTTATGATTATTATTTTTTGGACTTTGAGCAGTGATTTGGAAAGCCAAAGTTTGATCAATCAAAATAGTAGAACTAAATGAAACAAAGAGGGGGAGAGAGAGAGAGATTGCTTTGTGAAGATGCTTTTGATCTTGAGATCAAAATTTGGAATATTTGGAAATATTCTTCTATTACAACTGTTGCAAAAATCTTAGGGACTTACTGTCTTTTTCAGTTGTTTGTTTTAAAACAAAATGCTTATCAAGGGCTTATAAAAATCCTACAAAAGGTGCTATGAAATCCATGATTGCTTAGAGATTGGTTTGTCAGGATCATCCTCTGCTCCCTTGTCCCTTTCCACTTTATTTCCCCATGAAGGACAGTAATGGTCCTCTAAATGGGAGATATATTTGCTGGAATCCTGTTTTTGATTTAGATAGCTGTCACAATTCTCATAGTCGAGGCAGAAGAACACACAAGAAGAAAACACCCTTGCTAATCATGTAACTTGCTTACTGCACTCACAGCACAAAATACTTAAAAGGGTTACCCTCTGGCAAAACTTGCCTGGATATTTTCTATGTAAAGTGCCAGTGGCGGTATTTCTGAGTACTGAGCCAGCATCTCTCTCTCTAGTATCTTGCATTCCATCCTTAAGGAGAGGACATTTCTGTCTAGGGCAGACTTAAATTTTTATTGGTTATGAGCAATATTGTTATAGTATCACAAAGCAGAAGAGCTTACATCCTAGATAATAAACTAAGGATCTCAGTTCAGCATTGTTTTTTCATGTATTCTTTATATGAGAGATTATGGGGAGTCTTTGACAAAGAGAAAAAAAATCTAGCCATAGCAGTAAAATTTCCCTATGCTTTAGCTTTTTTAAAAAATATGGTTGTGAATTACTGTGTAAGTGGGCTAGATTCCCAGCTGTCATCAAAAGCAACAAAAGAGTCATTTATGTATTTATCCTCTCAAGGCCAGTTCCCAAGGCTCCCTTCTGACATAGCTATTGTGCCAGGAGCTTGCAGCTTTTGCTAACCTCATGCTAGGGAATCCCCATCCAGAGATAGCTAGTTTCAAAGAGCTATAATACAGACCAAGGATGTTTTTTTTTGCTTATTTGACTAACCTGAGTTCAGAACATCCCTCTTTTCCTCAATCTTCCTGTATATTTTTGTCTCCATAGCCTGGAACAGTCATATCTTTTAAAATGAATACAAAGGGAAGGTAAAATGCTATTGGTCGGGATTTAAATGTTTAGAGCAAGTTCAGTTTTCATAATTGTTCATGAACAGACAAGGCCTTACCTCATTCTTAAACCCATAAAAATTTACAATACAACTGAGCAATTGACCTTGATGTTTTGAAGGACAATATTGCTTCTTAAAACAGTAAAATCTTAGTATCATCCAAATAGAAGAGAATATCTGCTTTTTAGCTCTTCTCTCTCTGCATATGTTATTCTGTTATACATGACAATCTATTAATTTAGTTTGGCCTTACTTTGAATCTTACATATATTTAAATTTTCAAATAGCATATTTGAAATGAAAATAAGTTATTAAAGATCTCTAGTAGAACCTAATGCATTTATAAAAAGAGAAAACTTCGAGTACTAAAGCATAAATATTTATGGTGAATTTTCCTACCCTTGTTTATATTTTATGTAGCATAATCTTTCTGTCATAGGATTAGGTATAGTCTGCCTTAGATTTATGTGAAAGGAAATTCAAAACAGCTCATCTCAAGCAAGGTAATAGCAGATATACAAAGAGTTAACATTAACACTGAAAATTTCAAAGCTTTTAAAAAACTCTCTATTTCATAGATACACTATAGAGTGCACCCAGTAGTGGCTGTTTCTTCCATCCAATTCTAATTTCATTGAGAATGAGATAAATCAGGGGTAACCCCAGTGAAGGCCATGGAGCTAGCTGAGGTAAGGTGAGAACAGAATGAGGAATTTATTGTCACAGCTGTGGTGCAAATATGTAGCAGTGATGGATTATTTCTTTATGGGCTATGTCACAGCTTGAATGGAGAAAAAAATAATGGTGGCCTATATGCTATTGATTTTTATTCCATTCTAAATGCAGGTAGAGCCATTGTTTGCCACTGTTCTTATGCAGAGAAACAACTCGAAAAGTACAAAGGAATTGTACTGGATGTGAAGATCTTCTGCAAAGATATTTTCAGTTTATTGATTGGAGCACAGCAGTTTGCCTTTTTATAAAGGAAAGTATAAGTCTCTGAAACTGCTGACAAAGCCTGCCTGATAGAAACAAATTGGAGAAATATAGGCCAGAGATTTCCTGAAATTCTTCATTTCAAGTTAGTGATCCGTGGAAATAAATTCAGACTCATTCAGACTATTCAGATTCAGATATTTTATTGGATATGAGTTTACACTATTGCACCTTTCATGACAAGCAGTATGTTCCTTTTTTAATTAATATAGGATGGATATCTTTGAGTTTAGCAGCACACTCTAAATTTTAATTCCCGATGTTTCTCAAATTGCTGTTAGCTTCCCCAGCAATTCTAAGCTTTACATTCATTCAAGTTAGCGGAGTGGCTATGAATGATTCTTTCTATGTATTGGCATTGGTATTATTTTGTGTTCACTTCATTATACATTTATTTGTTTTTCCTTGAAGTTCCTTGTCCTCTGCAAATGAGATAACACAATAGATAATAAACAAAAAAAATAATCCGCTGGATTTCTCTTTTAAAAGATCAAAGTATTTTCCTTCTCTGGAGATCTTCAACACTCGCCTGGATGCAAACATGTGCCCCATGCTCTAGGTGACCCTGCCTGAGCAGGGGGGTTGGGCTAGATGATCACTAGAGATCCATTGCAACCTCAATCATTCTGTGATTCTGTGATTCTGTGATCAGATAACATGGCATACAAATTGACGTTTAGTTTTGACTGCTTAAAATGCAGAGGGCAGGAGTTTCATTCAAAAACAGATCTTAAATAGTCATCAGTACTTCAAAATTTTATTGAAGGGGAAGCAAAAGAAATATATTGAGGAATTGTTTTTGTTTGGTAAGAAAATTTAAAAACTACTAACAGGACAGATTTCAAAAATCAAAACTCTTAAAATTACTTAAACGTTGTCTTGCAGTACCTAAGAAAAATTTCAAGGTAGAGACCCATAGGCTGAGAAAATGCCTGTATGAGTTGGGTGAAGTCAGCTGTTGGCAAATGTAAAACATTGAAGCTGTAGAGGTATCCGGATTTCACTAGAGAGAAATGAAGAAGGAAATGAAGGGAAATCCAGAGGATTCACAGGAGAATGAAGAGGTTTGGTTTAAGTTTTTAGTATCTGTGCAGTAATGCAGAATTTATCTAGGAAGAGAGAAAATAAAACTGTTGTTACAAAAGAGTTGCTCTATCTCCATGTCATTTCATATGAACAGTGATGCAGTAGATAACATTTCTATTGCTGGAACATTTCTATTTCTATTGCATTTCTATAGGTATTTCTAATCTATTGCGTGGCCATAGCAGGTGACTGTTTCCAACTTTATGAAGAATTTTGTGTGCAATTTTGAAATTATACTTTGAAAATAACAGATACAGGTTATTGGTGGGGCAAAAATACAGTGTGCTTCAGTTATTAATTGTAGATTGATATAAGTAACCAGAATTTTTAGGTTATGCTATTAAAGTCATGGAGAATTGTTACAAGAAGGACTACATCTCCTGTCTCAGATCTTAAACAAGGATCTGAGCATTATGATAAGACTGTCACAGGGTGTAGTATATAGCACCTGTTTTTTATCCCCTTCTGTGAAGCAACTTATGTTGCATATGGTAAGAGCCAGAATACTGGATGGATTGGACCTTGTATTATTGAGTATAAAACGTTAGAGTTTGTTAAAGTAAATAGCTATCAAAGTGATACAGTGCTTGTCTTTCAAAATTATCTTCTTGGATACAATTGTATTCAGTCTGGTAGGACTGTGGTAATTCATCCCAGGTGACAGTAAGCCTTAGAGCTTTCAGATAAGCTATAAAAGAAGAGATTTCAGCAAAATATACATTGAGAATCAATCAGTCTTTAGCTCACATATGAAAAAGCAGCATAAAGCTAATGAAGTGTTTTTAAACCTAATGAGAACATGCAATGAAAATCTCGCCTTTGAGGGGAACCAACAGTTCATCCTGAGTCTCAGGCTGAATGACATAAAGTTTCCTTGAAGGGACCGACTCTACTGTTTCCCACTGTTAGCTTGTAGGATGCATCTTTAGGTGATGCCACTGAACTAGTATAGCTGGCTAATATTTGTGCAGAAAATTGGAAAAGTCAAATGCTCAATATTAAGTCACATTTTGAACAGCTATGATTATCTGCTTTAGGAGCAACCTAAATATAAATGGCAGAATAGGAGAAAAAAATGATACAGAAATGCCCACATCATTTTTCTCCTATGTACATAATGACAAATAATACAGAAATGGCCACATCAGTTATTATGTTGCCTAAGCACTTGTATAAAACCTACTGTTTTGTAAAAACCACTGAAATATCTGGTGTTGTGACAGTCTAAGTTGGTACAAACTCTTTACCATAGAGTAAGAAACTTGCGCAAATAATTAGCAAAAAACAAACAAACCAAAAATAAATGCTCTAATCACAAAGCAAACTTTGTTGGGAGAGTTTTCCATGATCAGTCTTAGGGTGGTCACCACTCATCAAAAAGATGCCCAGATATTATGGGATATTATGCCCAGAACTACCTCAATAGAAGTTCCATCAATTCTACAGCAAATAGTTCAAGTGCCTAATGAAGAACAAAACAGGTTGACAAGCTTCTGTGCTTGCTGGTAACTTAGAAATGAGATACTTTAAGTGTATCAAATGAGGAATATTCATAAAGAGGTGAAGTGAACCTAAAAATCTAAAATCACTGTGAACAAGGTTTTGAAATGTCTAGTGAAGTTTTAAAACATGATTTTCATAAAGCTCTGATATCTTTGTCAGGTCTTATTTGTCCACATGGCTTAGCAAGAGTATTTGTGCTAAATTTTTAACTTTTATCTAAAAAGCTAATATTTGCAATAATTGGGGATTAACTAATTACCAAACTGCTTTGAGACAGACTGTCTTATTTGGAAGAAACCTACTTAAAGTATTTTGAATCAAAAGAGTTCCAGAAGTATTGACGTGTGATATATTTGCATATGGTAGACTGTATTCCTACTAAGAGGAACAGTAAATAATTTTCAGCTCAGAAGTCTTCAAAGTATATATTAGCTCTTAATCTACTGTGTTTACATGCTTTTAATCTCCATGCACATCTGGTGGAATGTAAAATTATCAGCCCAAGTTTTCAAAATGCACTTGTGATTCGGCACCATTCCATTTTTAGCCAATTTGACTACTGATTTTGTATGCAGGGACCTTATTTTCTGCAAGGCTTAAAGGCTGAAAGGAAGAATCTAGCCAGGTGCCTCATGCTGGGCATTCAAAATGATTCCGGGATTTAAAATATTTAGACAATTTGAGCATGCCCTGGTATGCGTGTGTTTTAAAGAAGCTTTCAAGTATGTCATGTAAAGCATATTGGTTGTTTGCAAAATATTTTTAAGAGGTAAAAAAAGACATTTTTGTCGATAGATTATTCACAATGACAATGAGATACTGATGAGTTTAGGGAAAGATGTGGTAGCAAATGAATAAAAACATGGCTATCAGAAAGAAATGCCAACTTCAGGAAGCAAAATATTCCCTACAGACATGGCTAGAGAAATAAACTACTGCAGAACTAACTAGTGTATGGATTTACAGTAGATTAATTATTCCACAGTAACTACTCCTCTATGAAGAAAGTACATGTGCTTCATTTCCTGGTAGGGACTCATTAATTAATCTACTTAATAATTATTTTTAAAGGTTTAATTACATAGTACTACATTATTTAGACCCAGAATACATTCACTAACCACTTAATTTTAGTCCTGATTGGCAAAAATATTTTGAGACTCAAATTCAAAAATGAAATTGCATTTTTTTTTTGGAATTTCAGTGGAGGCCTAATTACAATGAATGAATTAGGACATATTTAGACCATAAGAGGTAACAGTGGTTTAACTTCAGAATCTTGGAGAATTAAACCAGATTTAGTGTTTACCTGATTGCATTTGATGTGAGCAAGATACAAGCTGCCATATTTGTCATGAGCACTGTGAGATTTACAGAGCAAAACTGTCTGTGCAGCAGTCTCAGACTTTCCAATACTCTTGCTATATTCACGTATGGATAGTACGCTTTAGAAGTAAAAGAGCATTGAAAAGGATTTTTTTTTCTTTACTTTTTATCTTTTGTGGTGCTGAGCTGACTCATTCTGAAATTTTAGTACCATTTTCATTATAATTTCATAAGCTCCTATTGCTTTGTTCCAGCTCTTTCAAACTCAGGAAGCATTTCTAGTGTAGCCATCTGAAGTAGAGGAGCAGGAAGGCTTGGCTGCAGGTGTTGGACTCCAAGCTATTTCACAGGTAGATCTGGCACTGTAACTGTGTGTTGCTGTGTGTAATGTTCTAAGATTCCTGACCCCAACCTCGGATACCTACATAATGAATATGTAGAGAAATATGAGATTTTCGGGGTGAGAACTCTAAGGTGAAAGGAATTGTCAAAGTCAGGTGGAAATGTGAATGAAAAGAATGTTTTGCACACAACTTTACAAAATTAGACAGTAGGAAGGCATCTGTTCAGCTCAGAGTTTACAAGCTTCCCTTTGGAATTCACCATCAAAGCTTTTTGTTTTGACGATCTTCCTAAGCCACTTTACTTTTTTTCTTTTAAAATATGGCTGGAAAGAATGATGTAATCTTGGATTTTGATATTATGCTGCTAGACTCAAAGTGAATGTACTTTACACTCAGAGGCAAGAACCTAATATTAGTATAACTTAGGTCCTAACAGTCTAATCAAAATACAAGTTATTATGAATCTGCTGAGATAATGCTAACAGTCAATATGCTGTTAAGATAGTTAGGCATAGGCTTTCTAGTCTCTGCCCCTTTCCTCTGTGCTGTGCTTATCCTTGCTCTTCTCCAAGTCCTGAGGCCAGTCCTCCTCAGGAAGAAGGTGAGGACAAGTGGAGCCAGACTGTCAAGCGACACAAGGGTTTTGCTAGGAGTGCTATGTTGGTAGAAGTTTCTTCTTCTGTGCCTCACCTGAAATTGTTTTTATATTTTCTAATGCAGTCTCCTTACTTGCTCTTTTTTTATTTATTTGCTATTCAACATTATCCTTGGTTTTTTTGGGGTTTTTTTTTGTTTGTTTTTTTTGTTTTTTTGTTTTGTTTTGGTTTGGTTTTTTTGTTTGTTTTTTTCTGTTCTCCTTGAAAAACATTCTACCTAACTGACCAAGTTGTACTGGACAACTATTTATTATTACTATCTACTAATTAGGAATAACTGTCATACCACACTACTGTACATAGCCAAACAAAAACTTAAGCGTACTTCACAGAATCACAGAGTGGTTAAGGTTGGAAGGGACCCCTAGGGATCATCTAGTCCAACCCCACCCCTGCTCAAGCAGGGACACCTAAAGCACATTATTTATATAATAAGAGCACACACTTACGCAATAGTCCTCTGACTGCTAAATGTTTACCAAAATAAAGCTCAAGTCAAGAGAAGTGCAGGCAAGTGCTAAGGTTGACACAGAGTTTTCTAATACTGATGGCAAAATTATGTTTATTAGTGTACAGATGAGATGATAGATACTTAAGTGTATATGTATTTCTGGGTGTTCATATTTGTTTTGTGGCTTAGGTTTCTCGCATGATGAAAAAGAAAACACTGAACAATGAAGGATGCTTCTGCTGGGTTTCCCTCTGTCCAGAGCATTCAGTCTGGCTTGTACAGAGAGGGCAGTCATGGCACCAGCATTGATTCGTAAAAGTGCACTAAGGTCTGTAGCTGGAGAAGGAGTGAAGAAGGGCAAATGAAATGGTGGTGCTGCCCTCTCTAGAGAGATGCTGACAGTCAGTACTTTAGAAAACCATCTGATTTCAAGAGAAAATCCAGACCGTTATTTAGAACATTTTGACACTCATTAAGAGATGATGGGTCTTTAAGGTAAGAGTTAGACGTACTCATATACAAAATCCAGATAATATATATGTAATGATATACATGTAAGTTGTTGTGTTTTACTACTGATATCACAAGTACTTTGCAGTAACAGCTCATAAATGAATAATGCAATAAGTATAAATAAAAGAACGAGCAAAACAGTAGTTCATATCAAGAACATGTAAAGATGTTATTTATAATTAATGAGGGGAAGAAGGTTAATTAGAAGGTTGATGATTCTGTGTTTTCACCCACTTTTTATCTCCTAGGCTAGAAACAGATATTTATTTGAGACCATCAACTTGTATAAATTTCATTGTGAGATTTAACTAAATAGCTAATGGTGTCTAAGTTAAAGAAGTATAATTCTTCTTTCAGGATTTTTTAACTTGAAAGGGATCTACCCCAACTGTACTCATAAAATTAAAAATGAGGAACCTTCGTAAGTAAATATGTCTGTCAAATTTAAGCAGAAAGGAAAGGAAAGGAAAGGCACAAGAAAACTATTTATTTATTGACAGAAGTAAACTGCTTTTAAGTCTTCAATTAGTGTACAAGAGACTCCTGTATGGTCTTCATTAGTAAAATGCCATAGACTCTGCAGTGTTGATCAGCCACCTGCTGAGCATTGGATTGATTGTTCATCTTGGGATATTTTTATGTATTTTGTCTTTATACATCGATATGCATTAATATAGCATTCTTTATTTTGTCAGACTTGTAATTTTTTAAATGAGCCCACAGATGAAAAGAGAAAGAAAGCCAATGTTCTTAGGAAAGGGCAGAATTTCTCACTTGCTTTTTCCCCCTTTTGTAGTTCTTTTTTCCCTTTTCTTTTAATTAATGTTGGAAAGCAGAGTGTTTCTGACTGATAGCACATAAATAGTGAGAAAATGCAGCACCTCCCATCCTTCCAGTTAGTCTAACTCAAGAAAAACTTAGGGATTATAAGGCCAGATGAGTTGACTGCATTCATCTAACTGGGCGTTCTGCCATGCATAGTGTGTAGATTAGATTTTCAGATTTTGCATGTAAATGTCTAGTTAAGCAAATACATGACATAAAAAACATCACTTATCAGTCATGCAGTGCTTTAATACTGAACAAATGTATATCTTAGCAGTAGCAGAACACAAATTTGTATCACAGAAGTTAAGTGCAGCAGAAATTTTTTTCTGATATGTTTCTCATTGATATAAAAAATGAATTTTAGTCTATACGCCCAATACATCACCTTAGCAATGATAAGTAAAATTCTCTCCATGCTTAGATAACCTCCGGGAAGAAAGATTTTGCAGTCTCGTAGGGATGTGGTTGGTAGTCTAGGATCACAGATGCTTAGCTGGTATGATCTGAGGGGTGGATCTGGAGAAGAGGTTTCAACACGAGGCAAAAGAAAAGCTGAAACACACATCTAGGTCAGTAAGAAAAAAGTATAAGTGAATATATAGGTGAATGACACCTGCCCATTCACATTTCAAATATCTCCAGGGATGGAGAAGCCACATCTTCTCTGGGAGATCTGTTCCCTGTATACTCTAATGGTCATTTTTTTTCCTAATTGTACATGCTGTTGTTGGAACTTGTGTCTGCTATGCCCCTTCCTTTCGATGCCAACCCATGAAAAGCACAGCTCCATCTTTTTTCTCTGTCCTCCCCTTATGTAGCTTAGGTCAGCAATAAGATCCCCTTTAACCTTTCCTTTCTACCTTCTGTCTGGCATGAGGACTGTGAAGCTGAAGGATGTAATTCTCTCAATTTAAGCTTAATTTTGTGAAACAGGGAGGTTTTGACCCAATATTTTAGCCCTAGGTAGGCAAGGCAATTATTCCTCAAAGAGTTAATATTGTTTTAATACTTCATTTTGAGTAGAAAGGGAAAACAAGCAAGGAACTTTATTTGGAGTCATTTTAGCTAGTAATAACCGTTTTCAATCTTAGTTATAGTGTCACTAGTATAATATTATAAGTAGATTTTCTTCCTCTGCCTTAAGGTAACTAATCGTAGAGACAGAGAATGCACATTGCAGGTTACACAGCACCAGCTATATGCCCTCTTAGTGGGGAGCAACAAGCTGTGACATTGCTCTGCGGCCACTGGAGTGGATCATCTTCTGTCCCCCATCTCAGCCCAGGCTTTTCTGGGATGCTTGGTGCAGAAATAGTCCTTGAAAGTGAGTTCAAAGACTGAAAATATTCCTGACTGCAATGAGTAGCATATGAGTGAGGTCACACAAGGAGAGGGGATAATCCAATTGCAATGAAATATCCCCCTATTTCTTCAATATATAAACCCAGCACCAAATGTTGAATTTTTTACTTCAGTGCCTCTGAAGATGGGGCAAGGCTGGCAACATTGATGGTCTGTTCATGGAGTGAGAAGAGGAGCAGTCACCTTTCAGCCACAGTTTCCCCAGGGTTCCCAGTGTGAGGATGGGTGGAGGAGGGTAGAGGAGGTGGAAATAAGAGGCCTCTATGGGTCTGTTCCCTGCAGCTGAGCTGTCAGGTGGGCATGTAAGTATATCTGGTGTAAACCAGGCTCAGGCTGTTCCTCTGTGATAGCAAGGGGAGGTGGAGCACTGAAATGAGATTTTCTGGGTCATGGTGTGCACCCAAACTTAACCCCGAGTTGTGCAATTATACATTTTCCTTATTCAGGGTCCACGCTAACTATTACATCTAAATAGGTTTCAAAACTTTTATTTATATAGCTATGATTAAATAAGTTGGCACAATGGGTGGTTTTATAAAATTGCCGTGTACTACTGTGTCCCAGTGCGCATAGGATCTAGTGACATGTTGAAAAGAAAATACTTAACTGAACTTTTCTCAATTGAAATTTGGTTTTCAGATTATAAATGATTTTTTGAAAGGGCTGTAATTTGATATTTTTTTCTCCTGGAAGATGTGTGCAAAGCTCACTACTCTGTTGATATTGGCAATGACAAGGCTAAATCTGATGCACTAAATGTCATACTTTCAAATTTTCCAGTGAGCATACATTGTAATGGTGTTTACAACATGAATCAGCATAATTGCGCCTGACAGGTTGCTTGTATCATTTTATCTTTTCCCAACAGAGACAGCTCTTTACTTCTTTCTTTTCAAAAGTTGAGCATCTCTTATACAGCATAAGACTGCATAAAATGAATTTAATGTTGTTGTAAACTCCAACAGAAAATACCTTTTACTGTCTTTATTCCTGACGGAATTATTTTGCAGGGGGAATGCTTTTGATCTTAGCATAGCTCCTCTAAACTATAAATATATTAATTCAAAACATCCAGCACCAGAAGATTATAAAAATACAAATGCCAGAAAATTTACAGTTATTGTTCCTGCTCTTGCTGGGTATGCAGTGCATAGTATTTCTCAGTAATGCTTTACTGTACTTAATTTTAATTTCATAGCCACCTTATGCATGATTTATGATTACTGCAAGACTTATTAATTCAGATTTGCCAGCTTTTTTATGTTCACATTTAAAAATTTTCCAGTGTGTTAGTATATAGAAGAATGATGTGGTTTTTTTTATTTTTTTGAGGGAAGAGAGGACTAAAGCAAGAAAGATAACCAGATAGGTAAGAATGTGCATCCTTAAAGGATACTATCTGTTTGTACCAGCAGTGTATCCCTGAGTTGATGATTCTTTCATTCCTTATACAATCATAGAGTCAACATCTCATTCCAAAATATTTGTGTTGTGACTTTGTAAATATATTGTTTAAGATGAAATGGTGTAATGAGGAAGCCCATCTGTGCCACTGTAGAGAGGAATGTAGAGAGGAATGCAGAGAGGAATGCACTTAAGCACTCTTTATGAAAGCACTGGAAGGTTCCATAGTCTTCAGAGCAAGAGTAAAATAATCTGTCCAGTAAGACTCAATAATGACATTTAATCTCCTAATGCCCTGAAAAAAGAGAAAGAGGTCACTTTCTGCCTAACCTTGGACCTGAAACAGGTTACTCTCCAAGTGCCTAGGGCAGAGGAGGCCTTGGCATCTAACTATTTAGGTTGCTTATACTGCATGAGGTGAATAGGTCTGTCCAAGTTCCTTATTTGTAAAATGGTGATAATCACAAAATCACAAAATGGCTGAGGTTGGAAGGGGCCTCTAGAGATCATCTAGTCCAATCACCCCGCTCAAGCAGGGACACCTTGAGCACAGGGCACAGGGTGGTTTCCAGGTAGGTTTGGAAGATCTCCAAAGAAGGAGACTCCACAACTTCTCTGGGCAGCCTGTTCCAGGGCTCTGACACCCTCACAGGAAAGTTCTTCTTCATATGGAGGTAGAACTTCCCATGTTTCAACTTGCACCCATTACCCCTTGTCCTGTCACTGGCCACCACCGAGAAGAACCTGGCCCCATCCTCCCTGCAGTCACCCCTCAGATACTTGAACATGTTAATCAAATCTCTTCTCAGCCTTCTTTTCTCCAGACTAAACAGGCCAAGCTCACTCAGTCTTTCCTCATAAGATAGATGTTCCAGTCCCTTAATCATCTTTGTGGCTCTACAGTGGACCCTCTCTAGAAGCTCCACGTCCCTCTTGTCCTGGGGAGACCAGAACTGCACCCAATACTCCAGGTGCGGCCTCACCAGAGCTGAGGAGAGGAGCAGGATCCCCTCCCTCCACCTCCTGGCAACGCTCCTCCTATGCTGACCAGGATGCCATTGGCCTTCTTGGCCACGAGGGCACATTGCTGCCTCATGGCTAACCTGTTGTCAGCCAGGACACCCAAATTCCTCTCTGCAGAGCTGCTTTCCAGCAGGTCAACCCCTAATCTGTCCTGGTGCCTGGGGTTATTCCTCCCCAGCTGCAGGACCCTGCACTTGTCCTTGTTGAACCTCATAAGGTTCCTCCCTGCCCAAAGACCCTAATATATGATCTCTTTTGAAAAAGTAAGCTCAATAAAGTACATATATAAGATATGAGAGACAATGATACTGGAACCTACTTGAATAATAAAGGAAAAGAAGCTGAAGGTCAAAAAGAGTCCATTATTAGTAATAGAAAATATACTTTTTTTTTCATTTCTTGTTTCTAGTGATGTTCCAGATCATATATCCAAGGACTCTGTGTTTGTGGGAAGTTAAAATCAATATATCATCAGTCAGGTTTTCTGGACCTGTAGCAATATCTCATGAAGTAACACCCCATTTTCACTTTCCGAGGCATTTCTTGTGCTACAAGAGTCCTCATTTTTATAGAAAAAAAATCAGCAAATAAAGTGTCAATATTTGAAAATAATAGTTTTCTAAAGCATGGAAAGAGTAGCATACTCAATAATCCCCCCTCTCTTCATTGAAAATGTATATAATGAGTGACATCATTAAAAAAATATAAACCTATATCTAGGAAAATACAGGAATGGCTCCCACTTAAATTTTCCTTTCAATTCATTTCTTCTCTTACATCCACAAAAAATACACCTACTGATAATATTAAAATATCACCTTTACCTGTAACGCTCCTTCACTTGTGTACATCAGCAATTGCAAAATAGTGGGTTTATTTTTCTTTTCCTTTCTTTTTTCCAATCTTTTTTTCTGCTTTTCTTTGTTTTCCAGCTTAGGCCTAGATCTCTTTAAGTTTTATATGCCTGCAGAGAGTATAGTTACGCCTTTAGCCTTTAGCCTTTAGCTTTACGCATCTTTCAGAATTCCTTCAGAATATCTTTTGAACTTCATTTTATAGGAATAGTCAACAGGAAATTGGACTGCATGGTGCAATTAGAATATCTAAATGTACCTCTTAAATTTAAGAAATTGTCCCAAAGTCCTCCAAATATTTTTAAAATATTTCAAAAAAATCTTAATTTTTTAAATTCTTTAATTCTTTAATTAAATTCTTAAATTTAAATTCTTAAATTTGCAAGATTTTCATTGACTTTTAGCCTTTAGCCTTTAGCTCCTGAGTGTTTGAGTCACTCCTGAGTGTTTAACTAGAGCTCCCTTCTTGTCTTGAGGGAGGTGGTGGTGACAGAACAAGAGATAAGAAAGAGGCAGCAGTTTTTGCTAGGAAAATGAAAGAAGAGTAGGTGATAGCAAATGAGAACATAATAAGCTAAGAGAGAGTAGCTGTAAACCTGGAGAGATTTTGAGAAGGTGTCAACAATGAGGTCCAAGTACAAAATAACTGAGCACCATTGCCCAATATTCTGTTTTTTCTATCCTATAAAATCAATTAATCCACAAAATGCAGTACACTTACAAATGGCAGCATTGCTGAAAGCCAAAAGGCTGGGGATTATGACATAGTTGTAATATTTGCTTTCAGTAGAATGGAAAAGCTACCAAAAAATTTCCAGGTGATCACTCTAGCTGTTATTATTTAGAAGTTTTGGATTTAAGCTTCCAGTTTTGCATATGCAGTATTCTCACTTTGCATAGTTAGTTGAAAGGGAATTCACTGAACATAATTAAAAGTGAGTCAAGAAAATGTAGCCTGTGCCCACATTGCATGCTATGCTTTGCATGTAGCCTTGGCTTTTGAGTTTCTTGATCCACTTTTTCCATGACCAAATTTGCACCTATGCTTCACGTTCTGTGAGGCTCCTGACACCTCAAGAAACATTCCAAAAATGTCTATTCTTAAATGGTCCTAATAGCATGAACATTTAGAACAGAATTAACAGCAGAATTACTCAGGTATGCCAAGAGGAAAGTGTACTAGGAAGCAGCAAGTTCATTTGAATTTTATTTGTTTGTGTCTTTGTGGCCCTTGAGAGCTCTAGTCAGGGAAACAACTTCATCCTTAAAAGCGCAAAAGACAGAAACCATCATTACCTGAAGGGAATGAATCTAAGTATTAAGTAGGACAGCAAAAAGAGAGCAAAAGATGGGAGAATTCAGCAATACATGAGACATGAAAAGTACTCTTAACACAATAGCAATCTCATCATTGTCAAGCCTTTTTATCGGTATAAAAGAAAAGCAGTATTTGAGGGAGCATAATGAAGTGACTAAGGAAATGTTCACAAGGAATTTCTGCTAAATCTGCAAAATAATGCAGAAGAAACCAGAATGATGAGTGTTGGGAAATCTAGTAAGTGGGCATGAGGCTAGTATCATTGGCTAATTAAAAGAGGCCATCAGCATCTCTAAAATGAATAACAAGGTAGAGGTAAATCAAGAAGGGCTTCAGAAGTGGGTAGAAATATTTGTTTGATGCAATGGAGAAAGAAGAGCCAGTGAAGGAATATAAAGAAAGGGACAGCATTATCCAAACAGTCATCTAAGAAACTTATTGAGCAACATTCTGGATGCATATGAGTGAGGAAAATACATGCATATTAGACTTAAGTTACTGAGGAAAAAAAATAGATGGAAGGGAATTTTCACTGCTAGGTGGAAAGGATAGACTTAAGCAGGTTAAAAAAAAGCAGGTTCTGATATGTAGGTTAAGAGCCTACCTCATCGATAAGATGTGCTGTTTATGTTATTATCACATTTACAAAAAGTAAAAGTAAATGGTGAGGCAGTTTGAAAAGTTACTCGTGTTGACCCTGAGCTAATGAAGAAACAAAAGAAAGACAGAAGACAAACTTTAATCTTCAAAGGATTTGGAAGAGCAAATGCATGGGTTATATGTACAGATAGTAAAGACTTGGGAAAGTGGGATTATAAGGTTTGAGTTTTTTACTGCCACCTTATTGCCACTGGGCTTTTGTAAGAAATATGTAGATTATTTTAGGATGTAGCCATCTCTTGAGCATAAAAAGGACATAACACTGGCTTAATTTATGACCAGTTTGTATTAAATGGTTCTATTTAGAGCTTTTTTTCACTAATTAAATAGGTTAGTACTAATATAGGTGGTTTATAGGTGGTTTATCATTTACAGTATGATATGTAAGAGGAAGGATGTTGCTTTTCTAACTCTTCTTTGTAGCAGGAAAAGATAATGAGAGCTATGTAAAGTTCTGAAACCACAGGCATTTTATCAGGCCCACTATGTGAGCTATTGCAATACTAGAGACATAGTACATTGACTACTGATCATTTTATACCACTTTTAATGCCTTGAAATGAAAAGAGAGAAATTAATGGGGAAATAAAGAGAAAAAATGGAATATAAATAATGTATTTTTTGACATTTTGAATCTTATCCTATTATTAGTCTTTTTATATGGGAAAAAATCCAATCAAATCAGATGACTATCCAGATTCACAGCTTTATCACATACAGAGGAATTAGAAGATACTTAAAATTGTTGCAAAATAATATGGTATTTTTGATACAGATTGAAAGCAAGCAGTACAGGGAAACTGATACAAATATGGTTTCCTTAGCTATGCTGTTTTGTCAGCATTTTGTACAGAACTTTAGAATTTATCCATTAGATTTTACTTCTGTCTAAGAACCAACATACAAAATGTAAGCTAGAACAGCTAGAAGATGTAAGGCTACAACAGATTTTAAGTAAAGAAAGAGGGAAAAGGAAAATAGAGATGGTAATTATTTCAGGCACATTTGTGCTCAGATAACACAAAATTTAATTTAATTTCTAAGCTGAACTATTGCTTTTAACCCTAAAAATAAACAACTGGATATTTTGTTAATTTAAAATGATGCCAGAAGCCACAGCGTAGCAGTGTCAGTGAAGAAGCACCCTGTGGACAGAGCATTGGAAGAGGCTGTCTCGCTCACCTTGTGAAAGCAGCTTGACTGGGAGCCCATCTCACGTGACTTTGGACTAATGCAAGCAGCATGGGGAGCAAAAAATGGGATCAGTTGTCTCTGCACAACTTAAGAGGTGGATTCTTATATGCCAAGGTAGAGATTGGTTGGGCTGGCTCACGACTGCAGTGCAGCTGAGCATGGATGCAGAATTTTCAGGAAAGGCAGACTAAGAGGAAGGCGAGCTATTGCTCTCCTTGTGAAGAAGCGGTGGGAGTGCATGGACATTTGCTTTAGAATGGGAGACAAGAACCACAGAATCACAGAATGGTTGAGGTTGGAAGGGACCTCTTGAGACCATCAAGTCCAACCCCCCTGCTGAAGCAGGGACACCTAGAGCATGTGGCACAAGGCAGCGTTCAGGCGAGTGTTAAAGATCTCTGCCTCTCTGGGCAGCCTGTTCCAGTGCTCTGTCACACTTGCAGGGAAGAATTTCTTCCTCACAAGGAGATGGAACTTCCTGTGTTTCAGTTTGTACCCATTACCCCTTGTCCTGTCACTGGCCAACATCGAGAAGAGTTTGGCCCCATCCTCCCTACATTCTCCCCTCAGGTACTTATCAGATCTCCTTATCTACTTATTGATCAGATCTCCTCTTAGTCTTCTCTAGGCTAAACAGGCCCAGCTCACTTAGTCTTTCCTCATAAGAGAGATACTCCAGTCCCTTTATCATCTTGATCATTCTACGCTGAACTCTCTCTAGAAGCTCCACATCCCTCTTATACTGCAGAGCCCAGGACTGCACACAACACTCCAGGTGTGGCCTCACCAGAGCTGAGTAGAGGGGCAGGATCCCCTGCCTTGACCTGCTGGCAGCACTTCTCCTGATAGAGGCCAGGATCCCATTGGCCTTCTGGGCAACAAGGACACATTGCTGACTCATGGTTAACTTGTTGTCAACAAAGACTCCCACATCCCAATCTGTGGAGCTGCTTTCCAGCAGGTCAATCCCTAATCTGTACTGGTGTCTGGGGTTATTCCTCCCCAGGCGCAGGACCCTGCACTTGTCCATGTTGAACCAAACTGTCTAAGTCCCTCTGAATGGCAGCGCCATCCTCTGGAGTGTCAACCACTCCTCCCAGTTTGGTATCATCTGCAAACTTGCTGAGGGTGCACTCTGTCCCCTCATCCGAGTCCTTGATGAACAAGCTGAAAAGCTGTGGGCCCAGTGCTGACCCCTGCAGGACACCACTGGGGGTGCACAGATCAATGGGNTTGATGAACAAGCTGAAAAGCTGTGGGCCCAGTACTGACCCCTGCAGGACACCACTGGCCACAGGCCTCCAACTGGTCTTGGCCCCATTTTTCGCGATCCTCTGAGCTCTGCCATCCAGCCAATTCAAAGTCCACATCACTGTCTACTCATCTAACCCACACTTCCTCAACTTACCCATAAGGATATTATGGGAGTTGAAAGCCTTGCTGAAGTCAAGGTAGACAACATCCATTGTCCAGCCAGCCAGTCACCTCATCATAGAAGGCCATCAGGTTTGTCAAACATGACTTTCCCTTGGTGAATCCATGCTGAAAGAATGGGGAGCGTGTGTATATAGATCAAAACACAGATGAGCATGGGTGGCATTATAATACACATCTGCTTCAAATACCCAGATCAAGATGTAAAAGAGGAGTAAGATTTCTTTAGGTAGCTAGAAAAAGCCTCATAATAGTAAGGTCCGGTGGTCATGGAGGCCTTCAGCTGCCCAGATAGTTGTCCAGTGGGCAATTCGGTCACAAGCAACACGGGAAACTTCTGGAGGGAATCAGTGATGAATGAGCTAACTACAGGAGGCACTCTGTTGGACCCTGCATTCATAGGAAGAGTAAAGTTACAGATGTGTTGGGTGAGGTTATCCTTGGCATCAGCAAACATGAGATTCTGAAGTTTAAGATCCTAAGAGAAGTTCGCAAGATACATAATGCAGTTACAACCCTATGCTTCAGGAGAGCAGACTTTGGCTTGTTAATAGTCTTCTTGGCATGACCCAATGGCACCTACCCTGGAGAAGGGGCTCAAGAATCTGCTTAATTTTCAAAGGCAATTTTCTTGAAGCATAAGATGCACATAAGATCCATGATGATGCGCAGAAAATTGAGCAAGCATAACAAAAGTCTAGCATGGATGAACAGGGAACCCATGACTGAGCTCAAATGCAAAAAGGTTCAAAGGAGATGAAAACAGGCTGGACTATATGGAGGGATTATAGATAGGTATATTTTGTATGCAGCTACAGACGGGAAATGAAAACAACAAGGGATGTGAGTGATTTTTGAAATTACATTGACAGCAACAGAAAAACTACAGGAAGTGGGGGTGCACAGATCAATGGACAGTAGAAGTAGTGGCAAAAGACATGCAAAAGGCAAAAAAAAAGGCATTTTATCTTTTTTTTTTGGCTGGTAAGATACTCATGCCTTCCAGGTCACTAAGTCACTAAGCCTGGTGGCAAGATCTGGAGAGAGACATTATATTTTCTTTTTCAAGTCTCTTTCAAATATTTTACAATTAACCTCTTTTCCATGCCTTTAGATGGTTTTCCTCAAGACACAACAGGAGGAACTGTTTGGTAATAATAAGTTTATTCTGAGTCTATATGAAATCTCTACCAGTTTAAGTATGTAAATAAGATGTTCTTTGATGTGGACAAAAATCATCAATCTGTATATATATGAAGGAAAAAAAGTGGGATTTCCTCATCTTTAATATGAACAACAGGTATTTAAATGTTTTCTTAAACAACAATATTGAAAACCTGACAGCGAGAAGTATTTCTTAGGCATGACTGACATCTTTCCCCTCCTCCACATAAAAAGTACTCTTTGCTTGAATTTTTTAATCATTAATACTGAACATTTTTGAGTGACAGATTGGTCTGTATGACTTATGCTGTTCGCTGGCTCATTGGAAACTGCTGTTCTACTTCTAAGCTCCATATTTCATCTTTCTTTGTGAAAATAAAAATTTTTCAAACAGCACTGACACGGTGTGCAGGGAATGAGATAATCACGCCTCTGGAGAACTGAATTTGCTTAGCTGCTACTCAGTTCAAGATGCTGTAAGATCAGATTGTCTCATGAGACTTCACTCTCAGTTATATTAAAAAGCTTTTGCATTTCATAATGATTTTTGAAGCTTTTCTGTTTTCCCTAAACTCACTACAAATAAATAGTTTATTTATCATGATTAGTATCATTTATAAGAACACCAAAAGATCTTCTTTTTTAAATCATAAACTATTTGAAAGCATAAAAGATTTTTTTGATTTAGAGTGAGGTTTATAAGGTTATGTAAGCTATAAAGTACCTACAGCTACTACGATGTAATTTCTAAAGGCAAACTGTGAACAGCAACAGGTTCTAGTTATTGAATTTATGGGAGTTCTAGGTTGATAGTTATTGCCTTAGATCTTGAGCTGTGTGGAATATGGTCGGAAATGTCACCTACCTGAGTTACACACGTAGCTTCGTCATCTGTTAGAAGGGGAAGAGTGTTATTCATTAATTCGGGTAGGATATCTTCACGTCATTCCAGACTCTAAGCAGAACACAGTTCTTCCATTTTGTTTGCCTTTTGTTTGATTGAAGAAGGGCTTTATGCAGATAGATAAAAGATTCTGTCTCCTAACGTAAAGTTGAACCTCCCCTTCTCACCTGCTCCCCCCGCCCCACCAAGTTATCCTGTTCAAATCCTCTGTGAACATCTAGGATTTAGTCTTGTAAACTGGGGGTCAGTAATAGTGTCTGTCTGGAAAGAGTGCTGAGGCAAAGCAATGATCAGGCTGCTGAGCATAGGAACTGTAAGGATTTTATATACTTGCCAAGGAAAATAAGTTTCTGAAAATGTGTTTCCTGACCCTTTTACACAGTTTACCCCTCTGTTTCTTATTATATGTCACTGTTTGGAGGGAAACTGCTGGGGTCAAGAAACTCCACTTCCTTTTAAGATAAGGCAGTCATTGAAAGATAAGGCAGTCATTGACAGGGTATTTAGAAAATGAGTTCATTTTCCACTGGACTTTCTCCCATCCCTGATACTTAACCAATACTTTCAGGGAAACAAGTATTGTTAATCAAGAAAGGTCCTATTCAGAAATCTCTTCTACCTCTCTGATAATATATGCTACCTGGATTGTTGTCATGACAATCCCCTTAGGTTTTATGTAACAAATTACTGAGTAGAATTTGCTTCAATTCACCCCAAAGATTACTTTAGGTACTTTGAGTTTCTGAGGGACTATGCATAAAGAAAAAATACCTTTTAGGCTCACATCCCTCAACTAAGCATGTGCTCAGGGTCCATATATCCTGAAAGAGAAGTGAGTGGAGTGGAACAACCCTGTGAAATAGTGGAGAGGATGTGGGAGCTAACCAAGAAGGATCAGAGCTCAGAGCCGTGTCTGTGTGATTCCTGGTGCCAGAAACCAGTCCTACAAATTTATCAGATTACAAGGAAAAGGCACCAGATGAAATTGCATGTTTAGAGGTGATGTGGTACTAAGTAACATAAAAACTGTCTAATTCTCTTTTCAAATATTCAGTATATTTAGGTGTGGGCAACAACAACAACTCTAGAGAATTGGAGGGGTTTTTAAGTCCTGATAATATACCTGAACCACATAACAAAGAACAGTCACGGGTTTTATACTACTATCATCAATAGTTCATAAGTTCCAACTTTATCTAATTCTTAATCTCAGTCTTGGAGTGGCTACATGCTTGGAGTGGCTTGGCACTCAGTTCTATGAGAAATGAGGAACAAATTACTGAATGTGATTTTGAGTGTTTTTAACTCTGTATAGTACAGAATTAGAATGAGGGTTATTTACGAATCTGTGGAGCAGTTTCCACATCACTTTTACTTTTTGGTCTGTATACATTAAATTTTTGGCTTATTTTTCTACTTTTATTGGAAATAATAATTTAAATAAAATAATAAAAGTTTAAGATGGTGAAATAGGTGTAGTGATTGGACTACAGGATCTGGATTCCTGTAGTGTCACTGTGTTGCTAATAAATCATCTAAATATAATAAAGTACTCTAAGAGATTTGCACGGGTTTCGTATTTCGGGAGTCTAGCACAAAGGTATCTTAGAAATCCTGAAGAGTCCACTTTATCTCATACTCTTTTGAAGTCTTGTTTCCTGCTAAATTTGCTTTTCTAATTTGCTTTTCTACTCTGGTGACAAAGCCAGGCCTTTAGAAATCCAGAGTGCCAATCTATTATAAAAAATGATTTAAAAATATATTTGGGTATTCCAAATATCTGACATTAACAATATCTTGTTAAGTTTATTCTGCACAGATAGCTCATACTGTGAGTTATGTCGCTGAGGAATTTGGCCAGTGACATTTATGGGAAAAATGTTTGGCTGTCTGTCTTCTGTGACTCTGGTTGGTGGAAGGTGGCCATGCTGGTGGCCATACTGATGGAAGGCGGCCACACTGGCACAGGTATTCTTGATTTAGCAATATTAGGTATTTTACTACCTTTTAGTTATACCTCTCAAATGCATCAGAGAAGAAGATCTGTAGCTGACTTTGTGCAAAATTTTGAGTAAAGTCTGCCCACGGGAAAAAAAAAATGGAGTACCGAAGGCTCAGTATAATGGAATAAAGACCCTTTTTAGTACCAGTTTTGGGTGGCATGAGACAAGTTCAATTCCTTGTGGGTTTCAGTAGACATGCAAGCCTGGAGCATGCCTGAGCAAATTATTGTACTAACAAAGAAAGTTGCCCATTCAAACTAAATGCTTAAATGTCAGTTTTCTGCAAGTTATCTTTAATAAATAATAACAAATTCCTGGTAAATATTTTCTAGTCTTTATCATCACAGCATATTTTTAAACTTTCTTTCCTCCCCAAATATAGACTCTCTTGAAATTAAGTGATTGAGTCAATTTTGGGGTGCGGAAAATATTTTGCAACTTACTTTATTGAATGTTGTCACATACATCATTTTTGTTGTTCTAATCAACCAGGAAATAACGAAATCTGCAATAACAAGTGATTGACAACTAACTGTAACTGTTCCACTAAAGGGAAAAACCTATACTTTCATTATGGTAAACATATTTGTTCATGTTTTAAATATTCCGTTTGCAAATAAGGCATATAATTTAAAAGTCTTGGAAATGATCATAGAGCATATTTAGCAGCTTTTTAAATCATAGTATTGACATGCCCTAACTGCAATATTGTAGTCATCTTGAACTGTGAAATTGAATACATATGAAAGATATACAAGCGAAAGTTTCACAGAAAAGATGAAAATTCAGTCAAAAATAAAATAATAATTTTTTTTAAAAGTCCATTTCTGGAAAAGAAGCATATCGAAACAAGATTTAACACAAATACAAAACATCAGTTCCAGTCTAGATTGAGATTTGGAACTACGTTTATAGCCTAATTCAGCTATAATTTTTAGTATTGTTTATGACTTACCTGTAGTTCCTAAAATAGTGGTCCTAGCTCTACCAAGAAGTACTCCCTGACTGCCTGTCACTCTTCCCGCCTTCCTTCCTTCCTCCCTTCCTTCCTTCCTTCCTGCCTTCCTTCCTTCCTCCCTTCCTTCCTTCCTTCCTGCCTTCCTTCCTTCCTCCCTTCCTTCCTTCCTTCCTGCCTTCCTTCCTTCCTCCCTTCCTTCCTTCCTTCCTGCCTTCCTTCCTTCCTCCCTTCCTTCCTTCCTTCCTGCCTTCCTTCCTTCCTCCCTTCCTTCCTTCCTTCCTGCCTTCCTTCCTTCCTCCCTTCCTTCCTTCCTTCCTGCCTTCCTTCCTTCCTCCCTTCCTTCCTTCCTTCCTGCCTTCCTTCCTTCCTCCCTTCGTTCCTTCCTTCCTTCCTTCCCTTCCTCCCTCCCTCCCTCCCTCCTCCTAAAGTGTTTGCCTGCATTATCAGGGTCTCATTTCTTCACTGGCTCTTTGGTTGTTCTATTTTTAAAAGCAGTTCTCACCAAAAGCACTATTTTTAATGTTTCTATATTTACTATTCTGTGAAAGTACAATTTAATATACAGTGTAATGTTGCAAAAGAATGACAAACAGGAAAATGCCAAGGAAATTAGATATATCTTTGACTCTTTAATATATAAATATGTGTAACAAATAGGGGTATACATATACAAATTCATATTCAAACATGTCTAATTTTTTATGTTATATTACATTCACTATATTTTAATGAATTTCTGAATATCCAGATAAATGCAAGTTGCTGTGTAAATATACTTTCAAAATGTCTTGCAACCTAGTTAAAAAGAAAGAAACAACTTGCTCTTGCTACAATTATATTCTGACTGCAAAATTTTCTTGTTAGAGACTTTTTCTGCGTACATGCTGTGTACAGTAGCTAGGAGAATGAAACCTCTGAGCACAGAATTATTTATGTAAATACAAACAATTATTGTAAGCAGGGGGTCTAAAATTTTATCCAGATTCTCTATCATAGGGTTTTTTGTACAGGTCTATTTCATATTTCATCTTAGTTATCTCAGGATCAGAATAACCTTTTTGATCATGAAAATGAATTAACAAGACTCTTCTACTGAAAAAGTACTTGCTCATTTAAGCTACTGTGGAGATGAAAGCTAAACAGTGAATATTAACATTTTCGGACAGAGATAAAACCTTAAAGAAACATTTTATCAAGTAATTACATCCATTTTTCTTGCCAGAATACATCCTTAAATTAAGCCACTGAGGTTTTTTTAAGCGTTCACTCAGTGATATATAAGTCAAGATGCCATCATCAATAGAATGTTAAATGTAAGTCAAACTGGTATCTTTCAGAATATTTTTTCATAAATAAATGTTTCATATCTTTTTTATTAAATTAAGGAAAAGTCTTGTCTTGTGACTGTCCCGCATGTCTTTGAGAGACGCTTACAACATGGTGCTTCAGATAAGCCCCAGCCCACGCAGGCAGCTTCGCCCTGGGGCGAGAGTCTCTGCAGGGCACCGAGTACACACGAGGGCTTGTCAACTCATGCCCCTCTTTGCTGCAAGGTCTTCGTACAGCTTTTCATGATGTTTTTCCCTGTCAGTTCCCTGCAGTTTCTAATTAAAGCATCTGTTTAACTATAAGCTGTTGAACCCTTGAGAATTGGGGAGATCCGTGTGCCATCTTTGGTCTTAACAGCTCAGCGGGGAAACTCCTGTTGTCACTTGGTGCAAAGTCTGTCTCATGAAACCATCTCATAAGGGCCATGTAAATGTCTACTTTCCCCAATGGGAGTGTTCATTTGTTTGTAATTAATTAGCCTGAGACCTGGCTTGGTTAGTCTGTACCTTGATTAGCAGGTACCTGTAGCAGGTAAGAGAGTGGTGATATTGGCTGCTGCGGCTGCTGCGGCTAGCTATCATACACAAGGAGACTGCACTACATGTTGTACTGGGGATCCTAGGGGGTGATCCTTGTATCCTGAGGTCCTATCCTGCAACAGCAGTGTGACTTGCTCCTTTCAAGCACTAGGAGGCTTTATTTCATTTCCTCTAAATAACAAAACCAAACACAGCTATATTGGTTTGATTGGCATTAAGGCACTATGCACTGATCTGTTTCCTCCCCAGTCCTCTCACACTTTTTTTCCTCCTCCTTGAGATCATCTCCACCTGCAGTAGCAAGACCCCAGCCAGCAGAGCCAGGAGCTGGCTGGGGGAGCTGGATGGGGGAGCACAAAATATGATAAAAGCCCTGACATCTCTACCGGCGCCTACAGAAATGGAACTATGAGCAAAAATATGTGGGTTTTATAAGTGCAGGGTGGTGTCCTACACTTGAAAATCACCACCAAGTGTGGTGTCTATTCCCTTTTGTGCCTCTTCTGGAGCGTATTCCTCAAGTATTGATTGTGGCCCACTGACCTTTTTGGAGTTATGTTTGGACCCTCAGGCTGAAAAGACTGTATATTGCTATATTATGCAGACTGGGAAATTAAAATCTACATTGTGTCTTTTAAAAAAAAAAAAAAAAAACCATGAATTTGAGTTAATTTATAGTGTGTAAGATGTTCTATTGGAAAGTAATATCTTGTCACCTGTACTGAAAAGGGCAGTGTAAGGAGAAACTGAAACATAAGAATAATAGTAGTGGGCAGCAGTTTTTTAATGGTAGTTTTGAGCAATAACCACAGAGACTGCTGTTCCAGGCAGCAATTTGCCATAAAATTCAAGATAAATTAAATAATTTTGCATATATAGATAGATTTTTTTTTTCAGGAACAGATTTTAATTTCCAAATCCAGCAGTAGAAACCTCTACAAATTTGGAGAAAGTGATGTTTTTCTGATTTCACACCAGTAGAACTGAAATGAGATTGTCTTACAATTTCATTGCAACTCAAACTTTATGACTTAAAATGCCAAACATCCACACATATGCTCTAAGAATTATGAAGCATTTTTACAGCGTTTTCACAGTTACTTGATTCCTACTTCTCTTGTACAGGGAAAATTCATCTTATTTTCATACCTCCCTTATGTTTTTTGCAGCCAGTTCCCACATCCACAGCAGCTTTTAGGAATATTCTTTTACAAAATGCTTTACCAGTGGGGAAAGATTACAATAAAAGCTTTCTACCTCTCTACTGCCTGTTCTTCTTAACAGGCTGCAAAGTGATTCTTCCTGTCTTTCTCTGCCTCAGCGAATATTTTAGCACTGTTGACACCGTCGAGCAGCTCTAGATGGAGAGATCAAGACTAAATCCAACCAGGATGCGGCTGATCCCAGTGATCAGGGCACTGTGGCCCAGGGGTGTCAAGTGACTGTTGCAGAGCCCAGGGCTTTCCAGGAGAGGAGAAAGGAGTCTTATGACTGCTGCTCTGTGGGGTAGCAGTTATGCAGACATCGTCTTGCCTGCTGTTGCCTTTAGTAGAGATGCCCTAGACTGAAATACTCAGGAAATGTCCGTTGTGATTATGTGTTGTTTCTCAAAACTTTCTCATTTTTCTTTTAGCTGGTCCTATGCAGAAAAGCTCACTTATGTTCATTAAGACTTGAGTTGTCACCAGAGCTCACTTGCCTGTGGATAAACAGCTGTTCAGGGGGGAAAGTGATCAAGGTCGTTAAGACTGTTTATTTTCAAAATGGTCAATGCAAGATGAAACATCACAGGCACTTAATATTTATGGAGTAGTTATTGACTAGGCACTGTATTCATTTTCAGATATTGATACCAAGGTCAGTTAAAACTAGCCAGAGTCCAGTTCAACATATATTTAATAGAAGAAACTTTCCAGGATTATAGTATAATTCTTCTGTCTTGGCCTGTTTTCAGATGCACCAATCACCACTTTTAACGTCCACATCCTTTTCCTGTTATCTTTGCATTATACCTTGCCCATTTCCATGGTTCCCATGAATTGTCAGTTCCTACAGCTGAAATTTAATTTGGATGGTTGAGTATATTCATTCTACCAAAGCTTTGAACATGAGTTTATGATTACTTCTTGGAATATAGCTTGCCTCAGTGGGACATAATAAATTAGTTTAATCATATGGTGAGTACTTCATCCTGTGTTTGTTCCAGCTAGGAACTGAAATTGTCTCTGTAATTGTATGCAAATCCCTTCACCAGAATAATCAAAGCTCTGTGTAGCTACCATCCTCCATAAGAGAAGTAGAAAAGTAACCTAACTTTTAATTCTACTTAAATGAAAAACTGTGACTTTATACAAAAATAGAAAATAAAGTGCGTGCGTGTGTTGCAAATATAGATATTTTGCTAATATTGCAGGCTGCATAATGTCTATTAGCATACCAATTATCTCTACTAGTTAAATATATAGAATACTATGCTAATGATATTTATTGTATTGAACCTGCAGAATAATATTGGGATTTTTCATTTTAAACATGCAATTTTTCGCAAATATTTTTGCAATATTTGTTCTTAAGAAAGAATTCCATGTACTGATTATTTCTGATTTCATTTTATCAAAATCTAGACTAGTAGGGGCAGAAAAGAAGTTTACAAAAGTTAAGACTGTTAGCAGTTTGCCCTTCATTGCATTAAATTTAAAAGAATCCAGAAAAAGTCATGCTAAACTTTGTCATTGCAATACCTATTACAGACTTTTTTGAGATCAGCTATTCAAAATGTATATTTACATAACTTACTTTGAATTAATCACTTTATTGAACTTGTTTTTCAGAATGAAAAACTTCAATACATAAATTGTGTGGTGTTCCTGGTGTTCTTTCTTTTTATGTCATTGAATCATTCCTAGCACATCTGCAGCAATCCTGGCATCACAAAAGGCTCCCATACCCCTTTATCCATGCTTCTTTTCTTCATTAGCATTTCATAGCCTGCAGTCTAACAATGTGAATGAGAAGTAAACATATCCTTCAGAAATTTACCCAATCTTAATAAAAAATGTATCAGGATTAAGGGAACCTGACACAAGTCTTGTGCGATCTGTGTTGTGGTTAAATACATTCCTCAGTATTAATAATTTGCATTTTATTCCCAATAAAAAGAATTCTCATGTACATATGCAATTCCTGAATTTGAGTTCAAATACTAAAGAGTTTTTTTTTTTTTTTTTTTTGCAAAGTATCTTGCATTAAAATTTAAGAAAAAATTAAAATTAAGGATGGAGTGTAAATGACTTCTTAAGGAAAATTAAGGATGTCTATCCTTACCCCTGGTATATAACTTTCTTCTAAGGCAATTTAAAATCTGAACATGAAATATTAATTTAAATACACGGAAACTCTAAGTTAAAGATAAACTCTAAGTTAAACTCTAAGTTAAACTCTAAGTTTGAGATAATCATTAAATACTCCCTTCATATTCAGAAAGAAGCCAGTACTCCAGGAGGAATTTATTCTCACCTGAAGACACATGAGACGGATGATAAGACATTATATGACTTGTCTTCTGAATGTGCCTTTTTCCTACCGCTGCCTGTAAAAGAAGTCTGGAGACATAGCCAGCTTTCAGAGGAGATAAATTCTGCTACAGTTTTTTTACTCCAAGACATATGGGCCTTGAACCAGTTGCTTCTCTGAACTCTGTGAAATATTTTAGTATTAGTTTTTAAAATGTGGACATTGAAAAGAGATCTAGTTATGGAGTCCAAAATCCTGTATGAAGATCATACCTTTCTTTCCTTCCTCTTCCTTGTTTCTCTATTCAAATATCTAAACATCACACTAGTTGTCCTAGTAACACAAGAAAGGATGGTTCCCTGCATCTATGAGTGCAAAAGCAGTATTTGTGGCAACAGGAAAGCTTTTTAAGTGTCTTTTGCCTATCAGTTGTTTTTGGAGGACAGGGAGAAGAGACTGAAAGGGTAGAAATGTTGTTCATTTTCCTTCTTTAGAAATTAAGTTACTTCTTTGCATACTGTATTTACTTGCCTGGAAGGTGGAAGTAAAAGTCACCATATAAAATCTTTGCCCTAATTGTTGCTCCAACCCCCAAAGAAAGATCCAAGTCTTAATTCTGGTCTGCATCAGAACAGGAGATTACTTTTAGGAACTGGACGAAAGCATTTATTATTAGATTTATCTCCAAATTGATAGTTTTTTTGCTTTCTTAATTGTTGTTAATGATTAATGTTGATGGTTAATCATTAGACCATAGAATTGTGGATTATATGCCATTTAAAGAAATAGTATGATAAAATTATTTCAGTTATAAGGTGACCATGTTGTAATCATAACATTCAAGTTTTTAAAGCTTCTCTCTCAAGGACATGCATGTTATACCTTTTTGAAAAAGTTTACATGAGAATGTAAATTTCAATGTCATCTCAACACTTAACTGAATTTTTTAATCAAAAATAATGCCTACGGGCTACAGAAAGGAATTATAGAAAGAACAGGGTATATAAATCAACTGGTGTGTAGCCACCAATAAGTATGGACATGGCCATGTTTGCATGGAGGTAGAATTAAGGTTCTCTCTGTCTCTCAAAATGAATACTACTCAGTGTGAGTGCCTGTTATTTCAGCCTGAAAATTGTTCTTGTAATTTTCTCGTATGTGTGTATTAGAAATGGCACTGCGTTTATTCCAATGGGCAGAGATTGCCAGATATTTTAAATTAAAAGACAGTTTTCTAATAAATTCTTATGGAAAAGAGACAGAAGTTCTACCATCAAGATCTTCATTTAGTGCCCACAGTCACTTCTTTCCTAAGGCACAACCTATCTTTTGGATGGACAGAGTCAGGAGCTTTGTAGGAAAAAAATAGTGTGCGACATTTAATTAAAGGCAGTGTCATGGTATATTAATTAGAATACTATAAGTCTAATTCTAACATATACTAGGTCTTGAGGCTTTTAGCTTGCAGTCTTCTTTAACATAGTCCTTTTGGATGTTGTTTGCACAAAGTTCGGAATACAGTGATATAGTATTTTGATTGCAAAATAAAATCCTACTAAATTCAGACTAGAGAACCAAATTATTAACAACTGGAAAAAAAACAAAAGCTGTGCATGAGCAAAGACATTGTTAAAGAGAGAGGTTTTTATCAGTATTAGCATTACAGACTGTAAGATTTTAATGAAATAAAGCATTTTGGTTGGCTTTAAGATTTTGAACAAAAGAACAAAACTTTAATCCACAAAATATAAATGCAAGAAACATTAAGGACTAAGCTGGGTATTTTATCAAATAAGTAATAATAATAACAACAACAATAAAGATAATAAGCTAAGTATTTGAACACAATATCTTTACTTCCAAAATAAGTTTTTTTTTTCATTTTAGCTCACCTTTTATAAAATATTGATACACATTAGCCAAAGTTGTTAGCCCTATATGTCATATAACTGGATATCCAGAGATAGGTAGTATCTACAGTTGCTTTAAATTGTTGCTCTTTAACAGAAAGTGAGCCAAGCATCTTACACTTCTCCCCATCCCCCTCCACACACACACATTGGTCAGTGTTTTCATGATGAAATAGCTGGGTTTTTTTAAGATAATAGTTTGTGTGGCTTAGCATTTTCTGTAAATATTGTAATTATATACAGATTCAGACTTAGCATTCAAAGTTCTGTAGCAAGAATTTGCTTAAAATGCTGTTGTTGCTGCTCATAAGTTTTGCAAGAACCAAAGAGTTCTCATCCGAAGCAACTTTAGCCAAGCCTTTTTGCACAGCTAAAGAATAAACAGTTACATAAAAGCAAAAGAATAAATATAAAATGCTAACAACGTAAATAAATGTGATTTTGGCATGCATCTGTAAGCATGCTTAGGTGTAGTCTGCTTGTCGTAAGAAAGATTTCTCAACTTTCATCTTGTGGTGTTGGATTGAAAGCATTTAGTTTAATGGGAAAGGAAATAGTATCTGAGAACCAGTAAAGAGCAGAAGGCAAACAACAAGAAAGCCTTCAAAAAACTGGGGGTCTTCTTCAATCCCTCTCAAGTTTCCACTCATCCTTTATCTCTTGATATTTTGATGCAACCCCTTGATGGTGTATTTCGTATGAAGGTTATGGACTCTGAAATGCAAAGAAGGGTGAAAATCTTGCTGCAGAATGGTTTTAGCTTAAATGGGATCTATCATCATCTGAATCTTTGATCATGAATTCCTGCAACAGTGTAAGCCAAACCATCTTCCATACACTCACTGAAAGCATGTTCCTCCACCTTAGGCTTGTTTTTTAATGCTTGTGGCTGCAATTTATGGTCAGCATTTCCTTTTGGCTGAATGTCCCTCTCAGGAGAAATGGATTATTAAATACGACATGTGCAGCAGTTCCACATGCACAAATCTCTGCAGGACTAAGGGAGATCAGACAGAAAGTCTGGCCATAAACCACTAGTAGAGCTTATTTCAGATGTGTATAATATCCCTGAGGAATTACTCAACAAACTCAATTGTTTCACTCAACTGTATGAAACAAACGATTGTGAAGCTCAGAGTGCTACCTCCAAACATATGGATGATGTCATGCATTTTGAAATCTATGCAGTGAAATAGCTATCATGGAGATGAGTAAACTGGCCCCACTAACTACCCATCTTTAAGAATATATATACAATTATTTTGATCATTGATAGTATAGATGAAAACTCACAACCTACATCATAATATATCTATTTGAAAGCATGTAGAATTTAGAAAGCTAAGTAAATGCAAATATGCTTTCCTTCAAGAATAAATCACACTAGATCAAGCAAATTTCCTTTTATTACAAAGTAACAGATTTTATCAACCTTTGAAAAATACTTGCTCCTTTTAGTAGCAATTTTACATAGTTAGTTTTTTTAAATGACTTAAGGTAATTTGATCTTGTTGAAACTGGTGCAAGATAAATAAAATGCTTGTCACACATTGGACAGAAAGAAGTCTAGTGGACTCAGAAAGAAGTAAAGAGGTTCACTGCCAAAGATGGAGGTATTGAGTGATGACCCATTCTGGTTGCAGCTTTTGCTAATATCTTTGTTAGTGGTGTGGATGAAGAAATATAGAATACATTTGTTAAACTTGTGGATGAAAAAAAAATGAAAAGATGTGCATACTTTGGAGTATTTTTTTTAACTATATCACATTTTGAGTAGTTCAGGAAAAATGTGGATCAATTACAACATATCCAGAGGAGAGCAAGGAAGATTATGAGAATACAGACTAAAACATATTCCACAAGGGAAAAGATGAAACCTGAAAGAAATGTTATTTCAGCACGTGAAGAGTAGACAGAAAAGAAATAAGGCAGTCTTTTCTTTTGTAAAAGATTGCTTTGAAAAAGAAGGGAACAAATTCTTCTCCAGGTCTACCAGAGGACAAGAACGAGCAGGTTTAAATTGTGCCAGGGGACATCTAGGTTAGACTTTAGAAAACATCTTCTAAAGATAAGGATAATTAAGCAAAGAATATATTACCCAGGAAGTCACAAATTCCTCTCTAGTGGTGTTAAGGACAAAGAAAGATAGCTATCTAGAATGTGTTAAATAAAAATTATGTTTTAAGAATGGAAATGATTCTGTGAACTAGGACTGAGAACAGCACAGAACACTCCACTAGTTCCAAATTTCAGTTGGAATCTGAATTGAATGTTTCATATGAACTTTTCGTTGAATGTTCTGGGTGATTCCAAGTACAGAAAAAATCAGACAGCTGAACAAGTTAATATATGTCAAAGGTTCTGCAATTAATTTTCTAAATCTTAACAATTTGTCTGAGTTTTGGAAGCTGTATATTGATCAGAAATTTGAAGCAAAACCATATGTTCATAAAAAAGTATCAATTATGAAGAGAATAACTCAGATACACACAGCACAGTTTGTGCAGTGATGTTCATAATCATTGGGTGCATCACTGGATGCATGTTCGTAATCACTGGATGAATGTATCACTCTGTGTATATCTTACATGGTTTTAGTCACTGTAATATCTGGATTCAACTTGCTATACTTCGGCTACCTGAACGGTAGGTGTTTGGGCTAATCCTGATAATCTAGGCTCTTTCCATTTGGAGTGAGAGAGAAAAACACCCTTGAGATAACCTAAGAACAAAAAAGACCTTTTTTATGGGTTATCTGTCTCTCATTTCAAAGCCTGAATATCTTAGACATCTAACTTAAAGACAGATAAAGTGTCATGAATCCAGTCTTGAATGTCGAGTATATTGGCTTATCCATACCAAATGATTTGATCTTTTATTCCCTTTTATTGCTGATTATTGGATTTATAACAAATGCGTTTCTTCTGTACAAATTCTGATAAAGTAATTTTCATAAGGTAGCTCCAACATTTCAATCTTTCTGGTTGTAAAGATCTACACCCACAGAGTCAGTCTACAGAGTGGAGTCAGTTTCTGTTTTAAAATTGTGTGGACCAGAAAGGGAAGGAAATAAATTTGCTTTCCAGTAATGTGCACTTTACTATATCCCACTTTGGACAAGATTTATGTTCTTAAGTGAGGTTTTCTACTTTTGGGGCCATATCAAAAATATGTTGTGTATGCTTTTTATGAGTATATTAACCTATCCACCTGTGGCAGTCTACATTGCCAGTTTGCTAGCCAGAATAAAATAAGGTAATAATAAGTAAATATTGAATCATACAATCTCAATAGTAAGTTAATTCCTGCACAATAGTACCAAAATCTGAGTTGTTACAGAGTTTGCTCATGTTTTTTGCTCAGTTTATTCCTGACAGTGAGGGTGACAGAGCACTGGAACAGCTGCCCAGAGAGGTTGTGGAGTCTCCTTCTCTAGAGATCTTCAAGACCCGCTTGGATGCAGTCCTGTGCCACGTGCTCTAGGTGGCCCTGCGTGTGCAGGGGGGTTGGACCAGATGACCTCTAGAGACCCCTTCCAACCTTAGGCATTCTATGATTCTATGATTCTGTGGTATGGAACAAGTAGCCCTTGTTTCCTGGCAAAACTATTTGAAATTATTTCATACTCTTGAAGAGTTGAGTAAAAAGGCTTTCCAGAATGAAAAAGTTGCTGTAAGCTTTTGGAATTTTAACTGGAACAGAAGAGAGGATAGAACAGGAGAGGAGAGGATAGGGAGGAAGGGGAAGAGGAAAGAGAAGGAGAAGTGAAATTGGAAGGAGAAGGGCAAGGGGAAGGAGAAGGACAAGGGGAGGGGCAAATGGAAAAGTCAATCATGTGCATCCAGCAGAAGAATAAGTCAAGAAAATGGTCTCCTTAGTTTATTCTGAACACACTAAGGAGATTTAGATATCAGATTTTACTTTCCATTTAAATGGAAATAAATAAAATTAAGCTGTTCACTACTGAAATGAAATTTGAAGAGAGAAAGCCTTGCTGGTGCAAAAAAAGAGAAATAAAAAGACTGAGGGAGTCATTCAAATTTAAAATCAAAAAGATCACTCATTATTTCAATCACTTGCTATATTTCTTTGTGTGTGTGTGTGTCTATATGTGCATGTGCGTGCACACCAACCATGGTTTAGATTAGCTGGCAATGTTGCAGTGGTTTAAGAAGTATCCTGAGATCTCAAAGCCCTGGACTTACCATTTTTTTTCTTAAATACGAAAATTACCCAAATGCTTTACACACTTTCACATTCAGAAGACATTTTACCAATTTTCTCTGAAAAAATGGAATACCAGGTACATATATGACATTGTCTCTCTGCAGCTGCTGCATCTGCTGATGGAAAGAAATGCCTGTCCAGTGTGAAGGAAGCAGGTTTAAAAAAAAAAAAAAATCATGAGAGGGTTTTGTTTGTTTGTTTTTAAAGATACTTAGTCAAAGTATCGGTAGGAATAGGTAGATACATTTGTAGTTATTCCAGGAGTGAACACACTATTCTTACAAGAAAAGAAGAAAATTCCTCTCCGTTTTTATATTCCCCTTTTTCCCACGATGAATTTGTGGTCCCTCTTTTGAAATAAAAACAGTCGTTTGTTAGATCACAATTCTACCTCGCCAGAAAAAAAGGAAAAGCAAGATGGCATACTGGTGCTTAGTTGCACTAACTCAGGAGATAATCATTTTCCAAGTATAAAAATTTATTAGTTAAGCGGTTCTACATATATGACAGTTGTTGGAAATACTAAACAATGAATACCACGACATCTACAGTTATAACCAAGAAAAACATATATAGTGAACTAGAAAGAGAATACACATACATACCAGAGCCCTGTGGCTAAGCCATGACTGCACGGTACAATGACCATTCTCAGACACATGCTGCAATGACTGCTCCCACCCTTTCCTTGTCCTTATGCGCCACCCCTGCAGTATAGTCCAGAACTTTTCATTAAAGGCAAATAATAAAATCGTATTTTGGAAAATGAAAAACATATAGACTGTGTGCTTCAGCTGGTATGATTGAGCCTGATGAGATTTTTTAGCTTGCTTTATGCAACAAGTAATATCTCACAATAAATGAGATGGAAGATATTCATATCAGGAAATCTCCATAAAGTGCATCATCTTGCCCTGATAGGTTGTGGGGTCTCCATTCCTAGAGATATTCCAAACCTGACTGAATGGGGTGCTGAACAACCTGCTCGAGCTGATCCTGTGTGACCAGGGCAGCAGGAGTGGGTGATCTCCAGAAGTGCTTCCCTACCACAACTAGTCTGTGATTCCTCTCTCTAAAAGAGTAACTGGGGATAAACAGGAAAGTTACATCTAAAATTAAATTGCCTGAAAATTAGGTGACAACTGTTAAGATTCACCTTTGACGTGGGGAAACATCTTTTTGAAGTTTGAGAGTTTTGTTTAAATGGAACCACTGCTCTCCCTTTCGCTTTTGATAGATTTATCCGGTGTTACTTTCAGGGCTGTTTTGTTTGCAGTACGATGTACTGCAAACATTTTATTCCTCATAGCTACAACCAATTATTTTAGACAAATATGTGTAGTCCTCAGTATGTCTTGAGTTTTATGCCAACTGAAGCTGTGAATGCTGTCAGTTATTCAGTTTACACTCCTCCATTGTCAGTCTATGGTATGGTATGGGTACACGCTGAGTGCATGGATGTATGGAAAGGTTCTGAACTCTGCATTAAAAGAGATCTCCTCTGGTGGAGATATTGCACCATATCCAGTTGACTACAGTTTAGCTGTATACTATATGTGAAAGACATCTTAACACAAAAATAGATACTGACAAGATACAGAAACCTGAAACACCTAAATGAAGGTTGATGCTAATAAAATATGGCAAATTCAACCTTGATCCAAGGTGGAAGAAAAGCTTTTCTGCGTGTCTCTCTGGTACTTGTCATGCTTTATGCTGGATAGATTCCTGGTTTGATCAAAACACATCTTAGTAAATCTGTCCAAACTAAATAAGAAAGGAATGAGGAGATGTCAGTTGCTGTTTCAAACACCATTCATTCAGAATCAAAGAAAATGTTAATTTGTGTCAGAAAGCTGAATTAAGTAAATGTTGACTGTCTTTGTAGCAAAGATCAAGTCAAAGTTACAGTGTAAATGAAACAGGAACACATATAACACTGGAGTAGTTTTAATGTACATCTATATATGGTGATGAATAGGAAATGAAACAAGAAATACAAGGTTTGGGAAAGAATCTAGTCATGATTTGCAGAGATAATTGCAGGCAAAAAGGAGAGTGAATATAGCAACAGGAAAGGCAGAATAATTATGCAGCAATTAACAAGAAAGCTGTATGGTTCTTTGAAAAAAAATAACAAGACATCAGGTTAAAAATGTATGCTGATTACAGAAATGTTTTAACAGTCTATACAGCAAGTATTTGAGTTCATTTCCTAAGATAAAAAGCTATTTCATAAAATGAATATCTCATTTATAGGATAAAATATATTGTGCATTTTACATTTACTTTATAAATGTTTATATTCTCATTTTATATGTGTCATCTGAATTTGAGAAAAAAAAATACTCATTTCAGAGTATTTTAGCATCATAATGGTAAAGAGAAACAGATTTTAAGTTTACAGTAAAAGGACTGTATAGGTCTTTGGAGCAAAAAACTATTCACAAATGAGTTTGTTTCTGATGTGTCCTGTAGTCATTACATTCTGAGGAAATGATAATCTGTTTTTATGCCATTGGAGACAAATCCCCTTTTCTGTGATTTTTTTAAAGTTTTCTGATATTTTATTAGTTATCAACAGCATGCTCAAAAATACTCTTACCATTTCTGAAATGTAACTTGCACATGTTCCTCTCGCAGTGTATAGGGATCTCAGGCAGTGCTTTTTGTGTGGAATCTACTGTCCCACCCTGGGATAATTAAGCACTGGACAGCTAGGGATCATGATGCCTGCAGCGCGGGACCCTCCTAAATGGAGGAAAGAGCCACTGCTGCAAATCCATATCATTACACAGTAGTTTTAAAGAGGTTGTATCTTTAATTTAAAACTAAAACAAAAAGTTCAGCTAGTTTACAAGTAACAAGTCAAGATACCATGGTGAGAATGAGGATAATCTCTGAATCACTTGTATCACCAGGTTATCTACAAACAGTTCTGTCTTTCCTGAATGTTGATAATTCAGCATGTGAGCTGGGGAATCATCACTGTTTTCAACAAATTCCCTATTCTAGGTAAAAGACAGAAAAGTAAGTAGTCCCTACTTCAGGAACTGATTGGAAAAGTCAGTTCTTTTACCCTGCAAGGGCAAGCTGTCTTCTGATAAGCTGCAAATTCCTCTCTTTCACAAAATATACTGCCCACCCCCATTAGGGTGAAAGGCTCCTAGGTGAAGAGACACCGGGACTGGGGAGAGAGGCCAGCCCTGTGGTCTGAGATGGAGATGTTAGAGAAGATGCTGCCTTTCCCTCTGTGAATGGTCTCAAAGATGACAAGGGGACTCTGAAATAATGAGAACAAGGTTCCTGCTAATAATAAGAATAATAGACTCTGTAATGCCCTTCATTATTTGACCTCTAATCACTTTGCATATGTTAATTAAAGCTGTATAGGATCTCTGAACAAGGTTAACATTTTTTATTCATCTGTAATTTCTATTTATCTATACTGATAAATCTATATGTCTGTGTATAGAGAGACTGATAAAAATCCACGAAGAATTAAAAGCATTAAAAGCTGATTTGATTAAGTGTTATTGGAAAAAAAATCATAAAGCATCTGAAGGGCTAACATACTATTTTTCTAATATATAAATACCTGTGGTGAATGCATTAACTCATTTTTTTTTCTTGCTGTGTCATGAGACGTGACTGAGTATAGAAACTTCTGCTTCCTGGGCATAGAGGCAAAATCAATCTGGAAGCCAACTGGCCAACTGTAGCTCATGCCTGTAATTCATATGTGGGTTATGTATAATGATAACTGTTTTCCCAAGCACTATGATAAGGAAAAAAATATTTTTCATTAATTCAAATCCTGTGCACTGATCATGGCTTGTGACACAAGGTAAGGGGAAGACAGGCAAGAAACTGTCTTCCACTTCCTGCAATAACAAGTATTAAAAGACATCATATTGATTAAGAACAATTCCTATTCATAAAATTCAATGATTGCATTACTATGTGTATTATATCCTTTTTGTTTGTTTGTTTTAGGTTATTCAATACTTCAAGCTATTATGGAGAAAGCAGGACAAAATAGCTGGCAAGTCAGTGCCATATGTGTGGAGAATTTTAATGATGCCAGCTACAGGAGACTTTTAGAAGACCTGGACCGAAGACAAGAAAAGAAATTTGTAATAGACTGTGAAATAGAGAGACTTCAGAATCTTTTAGAACAGGTAATACCTATTTTTAATGTCACTGTAAACACATTACGAAATCTCCGAGAGAGCTATCGCAGTGCATTGCTTTCTGTTTATACCTTCTTGATAGAAATGAGATTGCCTGTTTTTTTCTTTGTTTTATTTCATGGACTTGTATTTTGATGTTCACTTGCTCTATTCACCCACCAATAATGCTTCCATGGTGCCAGTAGTCACGCTGGCATGACTGGCCATCCCAATCCCTCTGGTCCCTGGGCAGAGGCTCACAGTCCTTAGATGTAGCCCCGTATTGCAAGACTTCTGTGCATGATAGACCTGCCCTCCGGGTTTACAAGCTGGCAGAGCATCCCAGATATGCTGAATTACCAAGATACCCTCAGTCTGTACCTTTATGGGGAAAACACTCTGTTTTGTCTGAGAGGAAAAAAAAATCTGCTTCTTTGAGTCCAGGATTACTTTCAATTCTCCAATTCTAGCACAGACTACATATTTGTAGCCATAAAATGTTTTAAAATTATTATTGCACATATTTCAGCTGAGAGTTATATTACGTAGGAGAATATTTATGGATCCGAAGAACAGTAAAATAAAGACGTTATTGAACTGGGAAGGAAGGGCAGATTTTCCATCAGCTATTAATGGAAGCCTCCTATTACGTTAAGGCAAAGCTTGGGCCAGGCTGGCTGGCTTGCAGTGTCTAGTACTGTTAGTAGTACTGTGTTTTGTGCAAAATGAATAAAAATGCTTGTTTGATCTGGAGAATGCATCAGCATTTAGTACGTGTGAGCTCTTCCTTAAATGATGCAAAAAAATAGTGGCTTGAAAGAAGCATTTTGTTAAGGGATAGTAAAATAAGTGAGAGTTTGGGATTTTTCTGCCTTTCGCATGATGCTGTATATAATGTTTAAGGGCTCTATGCAGTACCTACAGCTGCTGCAAGAGAACTACAGGGAATGAACGCCATCTAGTGGAAGCAAGTCCAGGCACTACCAAGCTTCTCTGCTGAAATACTAGCGATTTCGAAAACTTTTATTACAGAAACATTCATGACGCATCTGCTGCTAAAGTCATAGGAACATAAAATGTCATTTGTGACCCCAAATTGCATTAAATGATACTTTATAGAAAGCCATACATCAACTTTGCTTTTACTGTGTGGAGAAGAACACTGAGCATTAACTGAGGTGATTTAATAGAGATTATTTCTATGACTGTTATCAAGAGAAAAATAGATGGGCTACATTGCTATATATATCCATTTGGTAATTTTTTAAGTTATGAATATAACTGTGTTTTATATGCTTTCCATTGCTTATAATGAAATCCTCCTGCAGTTCAACCTGTGCACAGAACACCCATTTGGTGGCATTTTAAAACATATTTAGGATTTTTTTTTCTTTCTCAATTCTGTATATATGCAAGTGGTTTTTTTTCCAAACATATTAACTGCAGCTTATAAAAATACACGCTATTCCCATAGGTCTTAAGTGGAACCACCTTGGTATGTCACAGAAAGAATTCATTCAGTACATATTTTGATCACACTGACCTTAGCTGTACATTTTATTTACTTCCAGGAATTGCTATGCATTTTCTTTTCAGATTGGCATCTGCATAGCTAGTTTCTTTTCAGAGTAAGCTGTGCTCTTTACTCAGATTCTGAACAACTGAATTGAATATTGATCTTAAAGGAGGAATAAGCTTTTGACCTTCCCTGGATTCATACAGGTCTGGATTTTGCCTGCCTAAAATAGGCGCGTGACATGGGCAATGCAAGTCATAAAACTCCAGTGCCTGGTCTCAAGGAGTGAATCAGACTGTGTGAGTTTGGTTGCAGGAGAGTAACCAAAAACAACTGAGGCTTGTCTTTCCCTTAACTGAAAAGAGAGAGACTAGGGTAGGAGCTAGATCTGCTTCTATCATCTGAGCTACTTGTGCAAGAACTTTTAGGAAGTGATTCTTTTGAACACCATCTAGTTGTGAATGGGCTGAATTTTACTCAGGAGATGAACTCTTCCCTGATTCTTATTTGTTTTGGTGTCTATTCAAACCCAAGTGTAAAATTTTACACTTGTACTTTGTTAAACTGTAACTTACGTATTTTGGAATGTTTCTGTAATTTGAATTCTCTTCTTCTGCCTTATTATCCCCAGAACTCCTCTCCATTCTTCCTGTTCAAAAAAAAGAATGAAATTTTCACCAGACTAGACAAAATACTCAGGAGTGGCTCATCTTTACTGACCAGTGAGAAGGTCCCTCTCTTACTCAACTAGCTTACTTGCAAGAAGGCCTGGGATGCTGTGCTAAGCTACTGGTTTGAGATCCAAAATAAAAGCATTCTCCCTGTAGATATTCAAGAGTGGCTTAAGGGTGAGTTCTCAAATATACTCCAAGATAAAAACCATGTGCCAAAAATGGGAGCAAGGCAAGAAGAGGCTGTACCAATGTAGAAAATTTAGAATAGTTGCCATTTAAAAAAATAGCAGCAAAACAGATGATTTTTCATTCTGCTTGGGGGGCTTCAGTAACCTGCAGCTGAAGGCAAGGTAGCTTCACAAAAGCCCTGAAAATTGGAGAGCTCTTCCCTGCATACACAGATTCAGTGACTCTAATTAACTCAACTTCTTCTCTGCCTAGTTCTTTCTTAATTGAGAACTCAAGTTGTGACTTTACTGTGCTACTTTGCAATGTGAAAGTAAATGTTCTGCAGAACATTTTGGTTAAGTAATTAAATTTCAGTAATGAGACAATAACTCAAAGTACTTTGCCCTTAAGTCCATGCTAATGAAGGGAGAGAAACAGGCTTGTGGGTATCTTCTCTTCTCAATAATGACTGCTCATGTACACAGTCATGCTCCTCATCATGTGGACCTCTAGCAGTCAAGACTTGAAACTTTTTTGCTAGCCTTGTCTAGAGGGTGAGCTCATGCACTGCTCCTGTGCCCATGTTTTTGTCCATGTATCTCACCTGATTCATTCTGTGCCCTCTCTTTTTCCAACTGCCAAGGCAGGCAAAGCAGCACCTGCTGGTTTTTTATCTTCTTTTACAGCTTTAGTCTTACCATTTTCTATTTGTATTGTGTCTTCTGCAGATGTGTTTACCACAGCCACAAGTGCTTATCATCCTGTTTCCTTGAATGGTCCACTACTTTCTTGGCAGAAAAAGTTTCAGATCTTACCTCTCAAGGCTATGTCAAAGCTCACAAGATGATGATGATTTTCTCAGTAGAGCCAGGCTCCGCTACTTTGGTCATGTATTCCATCACAAGACCATGCAATATCTAGTAGAGTCTGGCAATATTTAGGAGTGACTGGGACATTAATGCTCAGTTTCTGTATTAGTGTCAGTTGACATGACTAAGCTCAGTCTTGTTCAAATACATCACTGAAGAAAGGCAGCATTTTTTTGCAGGATTACAGAGTTGCTACTTTAATTTATCAGTGTCTTCAGTTTATGTAAAAGTCAGCAGATCTTTACCCACTCATGAGAATCTGTTTCAACCTAAATGTAACAGGATAGTTTTAGATCATTTTCATACTTTATTCTCAGGGTGGTAAAAGAGCTCCCTACCTTTTTAATATCCTACCAGAGTTGAGATGAGGGAGACTTTTTTGTTATCTGAGTGAAACTCTTCCTTTATGTCAGGCTTCATTATCCTGCTACCCCAGTCTATGAAAGAGACCGTAAACATCAAGGCTCCCACTTAAGTTTTTTCTTTAGTTATCTCCATTCTACTAATAGGCAGTGAAATACCACACTTAGCTTAGAAGAAAGACCTTTAAATTCTCAACCTTCTAATTCTTTCTCCAGTACAAGATGAAGAATTATCAATACCTGACCATTAATACAAATGCAGAAGTCTCTACATGGTCTTAAGTCTTTACCAAATCCAAAGAAGAAAATGCCTTCTTTAGGCAAACATCAGATTCCATAGTCACTGCAGGCATTGCCATGTGAGTTGCTGGTATTTGCTATCATATAGATCATTGACTTCAACCTTTGCAGATTTGTACTCCTACCTCTTCATACAAGTTCTATATATGTAGTCTAAAAAGTAAGCTCATACAATGGGAATTTACCAGCCATGCACTGTACCTTCTGCTAGATGTTCCCAATCTTTTTAACATTCAGATAAGAACCATTATGCATTTAAAGACTGACCACTCTTTTAATACGTCCTTTTTCAAAAATAAGTCTCAGAAGAGGAGCATAATAAATAAGGAAATGTTATCTGACCCCTCCATCTTTTAAGTTCTTGCATGGTCAGGTTTATAGCTTCTGTGAAACACTGTTTGGGAGGTGTTTGGAAACTTTCTCAGTTGTTGCTCCTCTTTCACATAGTAAAAGGCATGTTCTAACCTTTGGTTAAAAGTGCTCATACGTTTTAGCAATTCATTAAGCAAAAATATGCTAGGCAAATGTGCTAGATAAAGTGATATGACTCAATTTAATATCTTCCTTCTTATGGCACCTATTTTCTTATTTCTTTCTAAGATGGGCCTGCAGAAGATATCTTTTTGCAGTGGGAATGGAGAGGTTTGTATGGTTTTTCTTCAGAGGAATGGGAAATTAGAGAAATTATATTTTAATACCAAAGAGGAAAGAAGCAGAACACTTTCTAAAGCTGACCGTCTTCTGCAAGTTCCAGTTTAGTGGATAGTTCTTTTTACTTTCATCCTCTAGTAAAGTCTAGCTTGTCAAGTAATTCTGTCTCTGGATCTCATTTTTAGACTCCAAAGTCTGTGTCTCTCAGATGTCCTAATACAGATTCAAATACACTGTCCATCATCTCACAGTTTAGACACTGTATTTCATTAATGGAGTTTTTCCTCTTCAGCACAGAGAAGATGACCTACATATGCTACCTATGTGCTTAGACACTTAGGCTCAACCTTACCAAGATCTGCTTGCCCATTGCAACCTCTGGCCCCATCATGTTTACTGAAAAATAATTGCCTTTTCCAGGAAGAGAATACATACTGTTAAATAGTTCTACTTCTGAATTTTCAAGAAGTGATGAAGAAAAATACAGAGAGAATTGAATTAATCATAAATCTGAATAACGTTACTTTTCAAATAATCTGAGCTTTGAGAACCATCTCTAAGTTCCAATCCAATACTAATAGTAATGACTAATATAGAAGCAAAAAGACTAACATACAGTATAGCTGTGTGATCCTAGTGGGAAGAGATAGAAAGAAAAGGAGGGAGGGATTCATTTTAGGATTAAAAAAATGATGATATGACAGGTCAGACTAAAAATGAGCACTTACACTGCTGACTGAAAACAAATTCCATCATTTTTAACTGTCCTAATTTTGCTACAAAGATCCATTTTATATCCACAAGTATGTCTTCAAAGCATTTTTAATATATTTTTACAATCTGAATTAGACTTAATTGTCTTACATTTTGTTTCTATGTAGGGGATGACTATCTAATACTTGAAAGAACCTTTTAACTCAAATCAGTAGATAAGTAGTAACAGCTACAAAGTATCTCACAATTTACTGCTTTGGTTTGTTTGGCAGTATATTGCTATCATTCTGTGTAGAAACTTTCGCATATTGGAACACATTGGAACACATTTTCGGTGAAAAATGCCAAGCAATGTGATTTCTTTAGAGCTAGATACAGAGGCTTCAAGGCTCCTGACACCAAGATGGAAACCTGAAAAAGAAGGGGAGGGTGCACAAATCAGAGCGCTCTGAGTATCTTGGTAAATATGTTTCTGCTCTGCATGTTAGCTTCAAACTGGAGACTGTATGAATGTGGAATAAGGAGGACCAATGTATGGACATGGCACCTGTCACACAATTCCTGGGAAAACTTTGGCTTGTGTGGGTAAGCATCCTCCCATTTCCCAGGGCTCCCTGGAGTGCTAGCATGTACCACGGTTGCTGCTGGGAGACAATGAGTATGAGGCCACCTTATCTGGGGGAAGGCAGTGCAGCCAAATGGCTTTGAGATGTGTCTGTAGGGACACGTACATTTAATTTATGAGGATAGCCCTGGTCTGTGGTGTGAGGCTGCATGGCTGTGTGCAGGAGCAGAAACTATTCTGCAGTGGTGGGCGAAGCTGGATGACAAAGGTCTACCTCATATCAGCATTCCCCATTACCCCAGTACTGCCACAAGGTGTGTTCCCATTTTGGAGAAAGCCCATTTGCTTTGTTAGACAGTCACAATAAAATAAGCCACTTGTTTTTATTTGAAAATTATAACTCAATAATTCAAGCAGAGCAGCCTTTATTTATACTGGATAAATACCTAGGAACTCACTTAGAGAAGGTCTCATTTTCCTACATGCACACCAAAATTAGAGGCTATGTTCATCATTAGCTTTCCTCTCAGTTTTATATAGCTTATATGCAGAATACATTTCCTATTATGTACATTTTTCTGTGAAGGGCAACAATGTCCTTGCTATCAACAGATCTTTTTTTTTTCCTATGGACTGCAACACATTTAGCAGGTGGTCTTTAAAAAGCACAAGAATATTCTGTTTGAATCAAAGGATGAAAGTAAGCGAGAGCGACTGCAAATCCTCTCTGCTAATGTGTCGCTTTTTTCTAAGCTGTTTCCAAAGTACTTCCCTTAGTTTAGAAAAAGAAAATTCTGCTTAAAGAACAATAAATACTTGAAATGCATCGTAATGTTGTGATTCCGCTTTTTACTGACTAATCTGCTAACAGTAGCAGCAATCAGTGTAACATTTTACAACTGAACTGTCCAGGCAAAAGTGACCATTTGCACATGACATTATCAGAATTTTCGCTGGGAGTTTTTCTTCTTTTCTTACTTGTCTTTACATAAGCTTTTCCCACCTGTATTCTAAAGTATGCATTTGTGACTAATTTACTAAAGAAGGAATGTCTGATCAAACTAAGGATAAAGGGTGCAAGTATCAAAATCATAAAAAATAGTTACTTTAATCTTGCTGAAGATTTCTTACTGAATTATTTACTGAATTTTTACTTAATTTACTTACTGGATTTTTATTTGCTGTGTATTGATCTCCTATTTCACAACAAATGTGCCCGTAAAGCAAATGTGTTATTTCTTATTTCTTTTTCCTGAGAACAAAACTTAAGCCAGGATAGCTATTTAAGTGAAAATCCAATTCAGGGTTTTTAGCCTCAGCAAATTAAAGAAAAAAAAAATACTAACTTTTATTTTCATTAATATTTGTCCATTTGTTGATTTTTATCAATTTTGTATCAAATAAATAGAATTTATTTCAATCTAAAGCCATTTATAGCAAAAGAAAGCAGTGTTTAAAATCAACAAACGAGGTAATTGAAGTTAATAAGACTTAGTTTTATTAACTAGTAAGAGCTTATAATGCCTCATTTTTCATAGATTTTTTTTCCTTAAGCTATCACTAAACACATTTAAGAAAAATGTCATATCACTGTCTTCTAAGATTTACTTCCATATAGTCACCTGGCTTAATTTAGCTATAGTGTTGTAATATACATGTCACAGATTTCATTATTTCTTTATTTGATAACTTCAAAAAGCATGAAATATAGTAAAATAATGAAATTATGGTCTGCTTTTTACAGCAGCATAGAAAAATTATTTTAAAGATTTCAGTGAAATCTGGTTTAACTATAACATTTGATCTTTTCACCTCTTTAGATACTAATTTTACTTGAATATAATACTACTAGAGAATAATATTACTGCTAATAACAATGTAAAGAAGTATATTGCCATTTATTTAGCCATAGCTGTTCTCACTGCTATTACTTATACTTTGTACAGTACTCAAAAATGTTTTAAGATGCACAAGAAAGTCAATGTGCCAGATAGATTTTACAATTAAGTAGAAAAGTGTAATAACAAAATCATTTAGATGTTGATGGATTGCTTTGTTAACTACAAATACCTGTATAACTGTTGGCCTTTCATTGGGTTTTATTTTTGTTGCTAATCTATAGTAAAAAAAAAAAAAAAAAAGTTATGAAAGGAAGCTTTTAAAAGCATAAAATGTTGAAGTTGAATATTGACTGTTATGATGCTCCATTTATTTTTCTGCCAAAACTTTCACTGGCAGTACGTATTAAGACTGAGCCTTATAGTGCTGTGATTATTTTTAGGAAGATTAAGGACCAAGTTTTAAAATTCAGACTGTGAAATACTGACAGGAGCAGCTCTGTTTTACCGAACAGAAATAAAACTTACACTCATAGAATAATACAATAATTGGTGTTAAAGAGGACTCTGGAGGTCATGCAGACCATCCCTAACTCAAAGTAGGGTAAGCTTAGATGAGGTTACTCAAGAACTGAATTTTGAACAGCTTCAAGGTTGGAGGTCCATCTGAATGGCAGCAGAGTCCTCAGCTCTATCAGCCAGTACTCCCATTTTTGTATCCCATGGAAGCTTGCTGAGGGTGTTCCATCCCAGCATCCAAGTCCACAGTGAAGATCTAGTGCAGTATCAACCCATAAGGTGTACTGCAAACGGGAAACTGCGTTCACCAGTTGAGGCAAACACATTGAGGAAATGTTTGAAATAGTAAACAAATTCAGCATCTCCTACAGTACACATAAACCATCAATGAGAGATTCTACTGTTACCATCACTCATTTCTCATAATCCCCTTGGCTGGATTTTATTTAGATTTTGATTTTAACTATGCCAGTTCTTCTGCATAGTGTTTATTTAGACCTTAATGGAAAGCTCGGTGAAGTAATCTGAAAAGCATAGGCTAACTGTAATTGAATTCACCCAGGATTTCTTTTGTTTACCTCTTTTCTAAGGAGAATTATTTTATTCTTAATTTCTATTTTCACATGTTTTTCATGTGCAGTAATATTTAGAGTGTGTGTGCTTTTATGTCTGTGTACACACACAGATACGTAAATAAGCTCATGTACACAAACATGTATATGACTCTATCCAGAAAAAAAAACTACTTCAAGAATGGCGGTGGGTTTCCTTTCCTCTTCTGCATCTGGCGGCTCTATCCTCCTGCACCAGTTTCCATGCCGTGACCTTCAGGGCTGCAGCACTCCATGCATTAGCCTTCAAAGCTGCCCTCTGTGAGCAGCAGCATCTTCTGAGTTTTGCAGAGTGTGTCAGTGTTGCTATCGAGGGTCATCAGTCTGCTCCTGCTCTACCAGACAGGCTTTTTTCTCCCTTTTCTCCTCCTCAGCTCAGCATGAGAGGATGTGAAAAGGGATGTGTCCTGATAGTCTCACACCACATACTTCAGCTCTAGCAATGCCCTGGATCAACACGGTCATGAAAAGCTATCCTTACCTTTAAACTGTCAGGTGAAAGCTCCTGTACAGTATCCAACATGTAATTAATGGTTCAATTTAGAGAGTTGAATTTAAACACAATAATAAAAAGAATGTTCATCATATTTTGTAATATCAGCAACTAAACATGTGAAACAAAATCACTTGACAAAGTAAAACTGCAATACAGCATATTCTAATTAATAACATCTAGCGATAGTTATTAACAAACACAGCAAGGAAGCAGAAACTTAGCATCCTAGACTCTGCTAATAGCTGTCTAACTCTGGTTTTCAGTATGTTTCAGTAACATTGAGCCTCTGCTTCCCCAACCTTAAAGAGTTCTGAGAGATGTAGCTAAAAAGTACCATGGAAGAGACAGCTAGGACTAGACACCAAATCTCTCTGATGGGTAAGATGTCAGTGCCAGGTCTCATTATCAGTAATAGCAAAATGAAAGTAAATAAATGTGTGAGTGGAGGAAAAAAATACAAAAGCTGACATATTCCACTTCTTTTTCCCCTTGTAATTATTTTGACACTGGAGGTCTAAGCCTGATAAAACTATGGTTGACTGGTGAAATCTATATTAATTCTCCAAATTGATCAAGTTATAAATTTAGCTGTTTTTTTTAAAGAAAAAAGAAATTTGTTATTTGTTTTCTCCTTATTTTCCCGTGTGTGTCTGCTAACTGAAACTAACAGTTGGAACTTTATAAATGATATTTTGATCATTGGCATAAAAACAAAACAATAATAATAAGAAATTCAAAAGCACTATTTACAGAAAAAGAAGAATTAACCACACACACATGAATTAAAATATCCTCCATAATCTCCTCTGTTGTCTTTCTTTTCATCAACACAGCAACACATGGGCACAAAAAATCACTAAAATATCACAGATAAGTGTTTATTAAGAGATCTGCATTGCTTTTATTTGTAGTTCAGTTGCATAATGAGGATTTCTTTACCCTTCAATCTTGAAACTGCGTGAATTTGCTTCACTGCTGGAGACTTTCACAATTTCCAGTTTTCCTGCATAGCTCATTGATTTGTCTGAACAAAACATAGGCTTCCTTCTACCGTACAGGACCATAGAAGCAGATCATTGGCCAAATATTTGTGTATGTATGCAATACACCGCAGCTGGTAGCAGCATCACTAGACTTACACTGCTCCAGGACCATAGTAGCAGCTCCTCTGTGCGTCTCTTCTTAAACCCAGGGGACTTAGGAGAGTCGTAAAATGACCTTTCTCATCATCCCTCTCTCCATCTCCTTTTTTTTTTCCATTGAGGTCTGCACAGTTGCTTCTAAAAGGCATTGTAATGTGAATGCAAATTGGTAGCTCTTTTCCTGAAGGGAGCTGACTGACACCACCACCCGCAGTGATGTCTTTACCCTGCAGAGAGTCAGGAGGGGCTGCTCTGCAAATACTCATTTTCTGTGGAGCAGCTGGGATTTCACATGCAATAATAATACCATGCTGTATAATAATACAAAAATATTTTGTCACTGCACCACACCACTAATGAAGTTTGGACTCAAGAAATTGGTTATTCCTGTTTTTAAAAGAGCAGTGGAAGCACTGGAAGACAAAAGATGAATACAAATGTTTTGGGAGAGTCTTGAAGTGACCTTCTCTTTACATCTTTCCCCTCCCTCCATACCTGTTTTTTTTTTCCTGAAATTCTAAATATAGCCAGTCCACTGCTGAGTGAGCCTTTCTAGGATTCGGCTTTGAATGCAAACAGTTTCAGAGTCAGAAGAAAGTACGCAGGTGTGCTCAGTGTGATGGTCTTGACGACATGCACCAGTGGTCTTTGAGCCACCTTTCCATGTGCTTCCTACCCCATACAGCATGCTGGCACTGCCAGCTGATAGTGGCGATGTTTTGCTGCGCTTGATGCTCTTCATTTCCTCAGCCATATAGGAGGATCCCCTTGCTGGCTCTGTACCTTTGCCTTACAGTGCAGAAAGAAATACACCTATTTTTAATGAGCACACTTCTCTGTTGCTTTCTTTAGCTTGTTCTTTGGCAATCTTATGCTGTTAAAAGTCCATCCTTTCCTCAACAATAGTGCCCTTTTTCAAGCACTAGCTGTTAAAATTAAGCTTGTTTCTCAATGATTTTTATGGTTTTGTAAAAGATTTATTCTTGTTTTAGATATTGTATAAAATCTCACTTCAGTTGTGGTTTATATCATCATTATTTCTGCCACAATAAATCAGCTAAGTTCTCAATCTCTGTCTTTAAGAGGTCCCCACTTTTTTATATTGTATTACTCAGACCTCATTTTATTGCATGTGTTCTTTTTCTTAAGACAACAGATTGCAACACAATGCCAAAGAAGAAAACCTTTGTAAAAATCTCATTGGTAATGCAGAGCTATCACCTTTTGAAGGGATTTAATTGAAAATAAGTCTTTTTCACTTGAGCAGTACTGACCTCCATCTTCTGGAGATGATAACTAGGGACATATCATGCTACAGAAGTTTAGCATTCTTCTGAAATGAGTTATATTTAATATCCATTTCACAGTAGTAAAGAATAGAGGCTGACTTGTGGTCTGTTTCTATGTTCCATTGCTGATATAAGTCTGGGAATGACTCCATCAAAATTTGTGGTCTTGCCACTTCTGGAAAAATATGAGGAGCAAGGCAGACACTGGTAGCTCTTTTCCTTTTTGACATTAGAATAGATTCTGAATTTCCTGGGCCAAGGTATTGTTCAGAAAATATAAATAACAGTTTTGCAGAATGCTAAAGTCCAAAAGTTGAATTGTGTAAAAACCTAGGTTTGATTCAGATCTCACTAGTATTGTTTTTACCACATTTCAAAGTCAGTGACATAATTACAGTTACTTTTGATTAACCTTGGAAGCACTGAAATCAAACTTAATTGCAATATGACAGACCAACAATTAAAATAGCAACTATTCTGTGATTCGGTGAAAAAATCTGTGATAACAGCACCAATGTGCTGTTTATCTGTTTTCTTTTGTGTAAATGCATTTAGTAGTTTATTAAAGGAGTACATACTTTAGCTCTTAGTTTCTGTTCTTTGTTGCATTGATTCAGAATTCAAAGAAAATAATGAATGTTCATTGTGGGGCACCATTTTTCATAGAATCATAGAATGCCTAAGGTTGGAAGGGACCTCTAGAGGTCATCTAGTCCAACCCCCCTGCACACGCAGGGCCACCTAGAGCACGTGGCACAGGACTGCATCCAAGCGGGTCTTGAAGATCTCCAGAGAAGGAGACTCCACAACCTCTCTGGGCAGCCTGTTCCAGTGCTCTGTCACCCTCACTGTCAAGAAGTTCTTCCTTAAGTTCCCGTGGAACTTTTTATGCTTCAGTTTGTGGCCATTTCCTCTGGTTCTGTCAGTGACCACCAGTGAAAAGAGGCCAGCCCCATCCTCCTCACTGCCTCCTTTGAGGCGCTTATAGACACTGATGAGGTCCCCTCTCAGCCTTCTCTTCTCCAGGCTGAACAGGCCCAGCTCCCTCAGCCTCTCCTCTTAGGGCAGATGTTCCAGGCCCCTGATCATCCTCGTGGCCCTGTGCTGGACTCTCTCCAGCAGCTCCACATCCCTCTTGTACTGTGGGGCCCAGAACTGGACACAGTTTCTTACGTATATTCATATGAATGAAGGAGGAACACTCAAAAAATGCAACAGAAATGTGCAGTTGCCTAATTGCCTAATACTATTTTTTTTTAAAACTCTTTCATAAAGACCTTTCTGCAGATTTATAAAGACTCATGTATACAATAAGGTTAAAAAATGCTGCATTAGGGTTCTGAAACAAACTCCATGGCCTTTATGGCAATTTGTTTGTTATTGTGCTGCTGCATTTACTGAAATGAAACTAATATTGCAAGTTCTAAAGCATTCAGTGAATCTTGTTGTCTTTCCTTTTTTTTGGATTTACAATTGAGAGTAGAAAAGAGCTCCCTTCTAGGTGCTACCTATCATCAATATACCAAAAAAAAAATTAAAAAAAAAGAGCAGTTCCATTCTCCCCTATTTCTTTCCCAAACAAGTCACAAATTCAGTTTGCCCTTTCCAAAACTTTCTTCCCAAACTCTCCATGAGGAGACTGAGGTCAGAAGACAGATGTGATATATCCCTGTGTGGTATTGAAGGAGAAGTCAGAACTTCAGGACTATAGGAAAAAAAAAAAAAAAACGTTAAAGTTGAAAGTGAAGTACTACATGAATAGGGAAAATAGGATCTATGTCCCACTCGATCTTGCAGGCCCCATGGATGCTCAGGGCATGGCTGGGAGAGCAGATCTTCAGGCATATAGTGTGTCCCATATAGCTTTTTAGTTTGTGTCAGGAAAGTGCTTTGGGGGTAAATGCTCTGAATCTGGGAACTTACTGTGCTGTATTCACATTGAGGCTGAACCCAAAATGTTGTGAGCTTTTTTTTTTTTTTTTCTCTTGGATGATCATGAACAGGAAGATGTACCCCAGAATCACATCTGAAGTGCTCCAGCTCCAAGTGGGATTTAGTCCAGGGAACACGTTAGAGCCAGTGGAAAGTAAAACCCTGTGATGTGCATGCTATGGATACAAGGTCTTTAGCGCGAACACTTACTGTACAAATCCAACTCTGCTGCATTAGGCTATTTGCTGGTATAGGCATTTAGAGATGCACCTTTTTCCTGTCTGTGAACCATGACTGACCTTGGCCCTTTGGTTTTGGATTTAGAAGCTTACAAGGAAAAATATCTGGTGTTCTGGGGAATCCCCAGGCTGAAGAATTTCTGTAGGAAAGACTTTCTGGAATGATATCTTCTACTTATTTGCCAAAATCTTAGGCTTCCTTTCCAATTGGGCAGTGTGTTTTTTTTTTTTTTTTTCCTGATCTCTGTGCTCTGTCTTAGAGGAATGATATTCATTCCTTCCTCACTAGCACTCCGCTTAGTTTGTCATTCAGGGTAATGTCTGTTATTATCCATACTGTGCAGCTGAGGCTTCATCTTAGTTATAGGCTGTAGTCAATGCTGTCAGATAAAGAAAAGTTTGATTTCCAGGCTGAGGAGCTGTCAGGAACTCCTTTCCTTGATCTAAAGAGTTTGATTCTTTGCTTCTATTATCTCACTGTAGAGGTGCAGTGTAAAGAAAGGTGGTTCCTCAGGGAATAGAGATTCATATTCTATTTATAGATCATAATATGCACCTTTAAGTATGCAACAGAGAAAAATGACTGCATGCATTTTTTGGATATACAAGTACATGAGATGCTCACAGAAAGATGCTTCACTAAAGTGCTTTTTTTTCTTGAAATAATAAGCAACTCCTGGTTTGCATGTTCTTTGTGATCAGTAATCATAAATATTTTTAGATGCAAAAACAGGATTCCACTTAGTCTGGGTTGAAATACAAGGCATATAACGGAATTTTGCTTCTCTGTCCACATGATCAACATTGTTAAGGTGAAATTAATCTCAGTTAACATTAGGATATAAAGTCTAGGTGTTTACATCACTGCTAATCAACAGCAGCTTTTTTTCCAGGCGGTGGAGAAAAATAAGCACTTTCAGGGAATACGCTGATTTATTTTATACATTTACTTTTGAGTAAGATCAGTGTCTGCTCTTTCCACTGACTATAAAGGAAGTTCCAACAAGTAGTTCATGTATAGATATGTGCTTCTCCTCTAATAAATCCCAAACATAGAGTCCGGTTTTCAGTGAAAAATTCTTCTTTTTTATTTCACAAGTACTCTGTCTTGTTCAAAGTGATTTGAGGAATGCTTAAAACATTTCTGTCACTACATGCATTTACTAGGGACAAACATAGAACAAATCTTAGCAATTGTTAGCAGTATTTGCTCATTTTGATTGATTAACAAGTACGAATATGCACTTGACATACCTAAACACTTGTAGGTTGATCACATGTTTTTTTTCTCTGACAAATACATTGCAATGATCATCGCAGTTTGTGTTATGGATCAAAACCAGGGAACAGATCAGCAAGGGCATTAATTGCCAAAGCTACATCAACTTCAGTAAGCTGCAGGGAAGCTGTAGTGACTTGCAGTAGCCCAAGCTAATCTGACCTCACACAGTTATTATGTCACTTATATTTTAAATCACATCAGTCCATTTGTACACCAGCTGTGATGCTGTAGTTATTTAAAGTGGAAGTTTTAAATCGGAGGAGTACAGGTATAAATACATTATAGGTGTCATGGATCACATATCCATTGAAGCCAATTGATTTGTCTTCTCTTGTGCCAGCAGAAATTTTTAATATTTGTATTTAATATGAAAAAAAAATGTTTTGACTATACCTTCCTCACATGCATTCAGCTGCCGATAGTAAAAGGTGTAATTTCTCACATCTCCACCAATAAAATGGTATTAATGGTGTTTAGTCACTCATTTTAAGGGAGGTCTGACTGGGTCTGAAATAAGAAACCACTTATATGAGGGACTGACAAGCTGGTCATGTATTTTCATTTGCTTTGTTTTTCGCAAATCAAATCATTTTAGTTACAAACAAATAAACAAACAAAAAATAGAGCTTGGGAAGCGGGAAGAATAAAACAAAAACATACAAAATCTAACTCATTTTATTATTTTAAAATAGCAAGATTAAAACAAAACAAGATGCTAGTGCCAAATCCTTGATTTTTCCTTTTAACTGTGCTATAACAGCAGACTGATCTACTGGAACAAGAGCGCTGAAAATGAAGCATTTCCAAAATTCAATCTGGATTTAGTTAGTGGATCCCTAGGTGTTTTTTGTCAAATTATTTGTCTATTCAGTCTAATTAGCATCTCCAAACTGTGATACTAATCATTTATCTGTAGCACAGAGGCAAGAAGCTGCAAGGCTTCATGAATGTTTGTTCTGCCTTGGACAGGCTTCCATGAAGGCAGCAGGTTGCCAACTCTTCAGAATGAATCTAGAGCTAAGAATTTCAAAGCAGGAAAGAAGACAGATCTATAAATTTCCCATTGATTATTGAGCAACCTGCACTGCATGGGAGAATTATGCTTGTGTACTTTTTATGCATTTCAAGGACTAATAAAGTCTTTGTGAAGATCAGTATGTGAGGGGAAAAGACCATACATCTGAGCTGCAAGCGGGGTTTTTGTTTGTTTGTTTGTTTTAACAGGTGAATTGTAAATCCCTGATATTAAGACCTTTTACTAAAATTAAGTGCAAGCTGTAGGCTGCAGGTATTACTAAAACTTTCTTTAGTAACAGCAGCTTTCACTTTAAAATAACACTATCAACACCACTTCCTACAAGCAAAGTATTTTCTCCTCCTTTTAGATTTTCAGAGTATTAAATCTCCATTACGGGAATCATCCTTGAAATGGGAGTAACATTAATATATCACGAGAGTGACACAGATTTTTTTTTTCCTTTTTGTTTTCCAACCTCTATTATTGCTCTTTGTGAAAGCAGTTACACATTGAAAGTGGGCACCTGTGGCATCCCTTGGTGTTAGATATGGGTTCTCACTGTTGGTTGAACACTCGAGGGTAGCCTGTGGCCTCAGGGAGAAAGTGGAGTAACCAGAGGTGTCCTCCTTATCTCAGGTGTGTCCTGAGCAGGGATTTTCCAGCAGCGCACAGCGCTTTCGGCACTCAACCTCCTTAAAGGCCAACAACTTTGATCCCAAGAGTTGAAAACCTGCTTTGGTTCATAAATACTGTACTCATTTAAAATGAAAAGGTACAAAGCAGCAAGTAGGCTTTCTAGCTAATGTGTGACCTCCTGCTTTTTAATTTATAGCACATAGGTAATTGGTGCACTTGATAAAATGGTGTGCTGCAGTAACATTTTCAGTCATATGGAAGGCACTCAGACTGCTGAATTACCCATTCATTACTTTACTTCCTTTCATTTTAGCTTTTTTTCCATGATTAAACACCTGGAAAACGATGGCTACCTAATTGAAGAAATGCTATCAACACTATGATGTCACTGATGCTGCATATCTCACAGTTTGATCTATCTGAATGTTAAAATGCCTTTCTAGAGAAAACAAAGTTGCATTTTTCTCTTTTGTTTCCTATTTCTCTGCTGCAGATTGTGAGCGTGGGAAAGCATGTTAAAGGATACCATTACATTGTGGCAAACTTGGTAAGACCCTTTCCTTGAGTTGTACCAGTGCTCGGTAAGTGATACTTTGCTTTGGGCTTGCGGCACTTCATACATACTCGCTGCTGGTCACTAGCATGCAGAGGAGCAGAATGTATTCTCTGTACTGCGTGGAAGAACGCAGTGGAAGAATCAGTTTTAACTCATCTTTCTAGTGTTACTAGCATAAAAACTCTCAAAATTACTTTTCTGCATTCTCTAGGGAACATTTGTTTTCCTATAAAGTTATTTAAAATCTAATTATTAATTCAGTATTTTCCCTCTAAGTTTAAACTGCACACTCACAGAGCTAATGTTCAGAAGAAGGCATACAAAGAATAAATGCTAAATTTTACTTTAAAAATAATCCATTCTTTAGGCCCAAATACCTGCCTGGCCAAACACAGTGAATATGAGACAGAGCCAAATGCATGCTTTTGATTGTTTTCCTACTTTTAGCTCTCCCTCAAGGAATTTTAGTGACATAAAATATTTTATTGTGCTCTGCTGTACTTGTACCTTAACTTAAGATCACTTTAGGTTATTTTTAAGACCTTGGGCTTTTAAAATGAGACAAGTCTATTCTCCTAGGGCATAGCAAACTTGATTTTCAACATCCCAACTTTATAATTCCCTAAGTAAGTTCTTCCATGCAAAGTGGCTTTTTTTTTTTTTTTTTTGGGTGAACATCTATGCCATCAGANCCCAACTTTATAATTCCCTAAGTAAGTTTTTCCATGCAAAGTGGCTGCTGTAGAAGCTTTTTTTTTGGGGGGGGGTGAACATCTATGCCATCAGGGATAAATGCTATCTAGTGGATATTCAACAGTGCAAGAGGTGTGATTTCACTATGTATGATCTTTCCTATTCACCGTTAATCTCCTTTAGGACATAAATCTGTGTCCTTAAAATGTTATTTATTTATCTATTTATTTATTTATTTGTTTATTTATTTTTCCTGTGGCTTTGGGTCAGTACTGCAAGCTTTTTTGATTTTTTTTGTATTATTCTTATTATTTTTCTGACTCTTGACCCTAAATGTCAATTAGACCATTTGTCAAATGACAAATTGACCCTAAATGTCAATTAGAGGGACTTGAAAACATAAAAGTAAGATTTATCTGACATCATTAAATGTAAAAGATTCTTATTTGCTTATTAACTTGTTTTAGCAGCTTAGCATTTTGCAGTTTCTGGAAGATCAGCTACATCTCTAAAGGCAACTTTAACTAAAGATTTGTCTTTATACTTGGTGAATGGATTAACCATAGAAACTAGTAAATTGGGAAGTATATATACTTTTTCAGTGTTGGGAGTTACTCGACTTTAAATGCATAACAGATGTGAGGACTACTATCTCTCAGGTTTCACAATGTGATTCTGATGTTCGAGAGGGTTTTTTTGGGCTAACAGTTAGACTCTCATGGGCTATCTCTGTCTTCTAAAGTCTTGTATCTGACCTCAGAACTTGTATCTCAGGAACCTTCGTTCTGAACAAAGAAACCCTGGAATAAGTGGATTTACACAACAGTGTTGTTCACTCTGCAAACCCACACAGCAACCAGCACATAATGAGTCAAGGGCCAGCAGAGTTCTCATTAAAATCTGCCAACCTTGATTGCAGTTGCATTAAAACTTTAATATTCTGCAAGTGCTTTTCAGCTGATTATTTCACCTGCATTTCTTCAGACTCTATCTGAAATCTGCAGCAATATAGCTGTGGAGACCACCCCAGCTATAATGCAGGATTTGTTTGTTTTGTTTTTATTACACAAGATGAAATTATGAACAAAGTTTCAACATTCTTCTCTGGTTTTAACTCATGGATTCTCTTTGATGTCTGCTATTGGCAGTTTCTTATGCTAACTTGCTGCTCTAGAACAGATTGGGCCAACAGTGAGGTAAGAAGGCAAACAAAATCTTAAATTAATTTTCTAGGGATTCAAAGATATTTCTTTGGAGAGATTTATGCATGGAGGAGCCAATGTGACAGGATTTCAGTTGGTAGATTTCAGTACCCCAATGGTAACTAAGCTGATGCAGCGCTGGAAGAAGCTGGACCAGAGAGAATATCCAGGATCCGAGACCCCACCAAAGGTATTTGTTGATCTGAAGCACTACCAGAGGCATCACTCACATATTCTAATTTCTGATTGACATTACTGAATACACGAAGAAAGACTTTAATATTTAGAAAGAGGAAGAGACATTTGGTCTTACTATTATTAGTAAGTGATTATGGCTTTTGTTTGCATGATAGCAACACAACTGCAACAGGCTTCACTCCTTCAATGGCCTTTGACACCTAGACTTAAGCTCACACCTTTACTGACAGGAATTAAAGGTCAAACAATTAACTGACAACTTAATTTCAACTCATTTTGCATGAATTCTTCTAATTATTTACCTCACTCAGAGAGAAGTGCTTTCCAGACATCTGGATTCTTCTGTGTATGAGCTATAACTGCAATTATAGACACACTATCCTTAAATTGTAAAATGGAATTGCTTTTGGAAAGTCTATCCGCTTCCAAACCTGAAACACTTATTTTAGGCACAGTCTTACAATGAAAAGACATCCCTGTGTTCATTTATCCTAATCCCTCATAGCTCATAACAAAGTATTTCTGTTTCCTGTAATTTACTTGGTTGACAGATCACAGCATAGCTATAAGTATGACTTCATCAAAAACTTTTTGGTTCTATATTGCATGAACTAACTGACACTTTTCAGACTCACTTGAGACTGAACGTCGTCATGCTGGGCACTATCCAGTGTTATACAGTCAGCTCTCGGTTGGGAAAGTGAGGTGTTAGCAAAGTCTGTGAAAACATCTACATAGATAGCATAAAACATATCTATGTTGTTCTATGAATAATCAAGAAGTACAAGCCATGGAGGAGAAAAAAAGCATGGATGCTGTGGATTACGGAGTGCAGGGACTCATTACNAGCTATAAGTATGACTTCATCAAAAACTTTTTGGTTCTATATTGCATGAACTAACTGACACTTTTCAGACTCACTTGAGACTGAACGTCGTCATGCTGGGCACTATCCAGTGTTATACAGTCAGCTCTCGGTTGGGAAAGTGAGGTGTTAGCAAAGTCTGTGAAAACATCTACATAGATAGCATAAAACATATCTATGTTATTCTATGAATAATCAAGAAGTACAATGGAGGAGAAAAAACGCATGGATGCTGTGGATTACAGAGTGCAGGAACTCATTACAGAAGTAACATTATTGCGTTGCACCTTTCTAAGGAACCAATGTGATTGACCTGAATCACAGATAATTCAGCTATGGATAGTCAATATAATGCATAGTAAAGATAAACCATATCCCAAAGAGCTTATAACATGCACAGCAAAAGACATAAAGGAAATTAGACTCCAATGAGCAAACTGAAATTTTGGAATTTACAGGACATATCAATGCCAGCACTAGGCATATAACTGCTTCTGTTGTAGTGCTGTCATCAGAGGGCTGTAATGAAAAAATTCCTCTTCATTTATGTCATTTCAAGTTATCATTTGCTAAAAACTTTTTTTACATATTTTATCTGGCATATTCTCTGCATAAAGCAGTTAATGTAGTTAGTTTAGAAATACTTACTGTCTTATAAGGCCTCCCCAGCCTTCTTTATTCTTCAGGACCCTGTACCATTCAGATATCTAAAACAGAAGTTTTGCAGATGGGAGGAATATACCCTTGACCATTCTTAGCAGTTTCAATAGACTGGATATCTGATCATTTTCGATAGATTTATTCATGCTTATAAACTTTCTCAGTGAGCTCTTCTTTCATTCTTTTCTTCTCGGTAAATTGGATGGATGGATTTATTCCCTAATGGGTAATCTAACTGGAAGAAAAGTTTGAGAAGAGAATGTCACTAGTTTAGTTTGCTCTTTTCATGAATCTTTAGAGACAGATCTCTCTGGCCTTACAATATACAGTCTTAAAGCTTGAACTACTGAGCTCCACAGTCTTGCATTCATCTCTCAGAAAAATTGCTGACTTTGAGGGAGAAACTGCTGCATAATGAGTCAAACCAGAAATATCTGAGACAACTGATTTTTCTAAAGACATAACCAACACTGAAGAGATGTATTTGTCCATCTGTTTAGTATACATCTGCACTGACATATGACGGAGTACTTGTGATGGCTGAAACTTTCCGTAATCTTCGAAGACAGAAAATTGATATTTCACGGAGAGGAAATGCTGGTGATTGTCTTGCTAACCCAGCTGCCCCATGGGGTCAAGGAATTGATATGGAGAGGACATTAAAACAGGTAAGAGTAGAATTTGTTCTAGTGATCTTTATGAATATTAGTTTCTATTTGTACATGATATGATTTGGAAGATCCTTACACTCCAGGGTAAGGATAGGAAAGGGGGAAATTATTTTTTCCTTGCCATTTGCAGACAAGTGGTTATGTTCTGGTCTTTTTTGGTTTATAGTTTGAAAGAAAGGTACAAGGAAATTACTACTGTATATATTTAAATAGTTTGTTCTCCTCCACTGAAATGTTATCTGTTGCGTGTAATCTGGCTCTACAGATATGATCACTTAAGGTGTTTCTGGGTAATATAACCTTTCATCTATGTTTCTGACATCTTGAATGGATGTATATTTCTCACAGAAAATCAGCATTAATATATTTCTCTTTCAAAAGAAGTAACGCAGAGTCATTGTTCACTGGTGTCCGGATTTTGAATTCCTGGTAAGTATGGATGCCTAGAAAGTTTCAGGTCTCTGTCAAGATAATTTCGCCTTTCCTTTGAATGAGACAGGAAGAAAATAAAAATCCTGCAGTAGAATTTAAATCATTGCAAATGAGGAGGCTCAGGAGACGCTGCTGAGGAGAAGATCTGCTGACACTACTGGCAGCTGTGTGCCTGGAAGCCAAAGTTTCAATACTGGAGAATAATTGGCAGAAATAGAAATGGACAAAGCAAAAGAACTTGTGGTTCACATAACCTGCAGCAACACAGATTGGTGACATGTGTAAGAAGCAGGAGGTCATGGTTCTGTATCTGAGCTGAGCACAGCCTTTCAAGTCTGATGAAAGAGGCTGTCCCTATGCAATTAAAGACAGCAACAATGTAGCTGTGGCTTCTGCAGGGCTGAGGACCAGAGCCATGATATCCTCCAGTGAAGCAGCAAATAGCTGAATGAAAAAAGGACAAAAGCAACATTTTCAGCTCCGTTCTTGTTACCACTGCATCTTCTTCACAAACTCAGGGGCTAAAAATGCTGCTACCTTTACTGCAGGCTTAGAGGTAGTGAAAAATTGCCACGGCTGATCTTACGGCTTTATGTCTGTCCTTCTTCACTCTCTGGATCTGGAAGTAGTCCTTCCATGCTTCATAGATGTCATCTATCTCCCAAGATGAAGACTTGCTTTGCTGCCAATTTATTGTCAAGTTTACCTCAATAAGCAATATATGCTCAATATATGCTTTCTTAACTTTCTTTATACTTTATATATACTTTCTTATATATATACTTTCTATATACTAATATATACTTTCTAATATATAATATATACTAATATATACTTTCTTAACCAACAAGATTTGAGTTAAAAACCTGGTGGGCTGAGTGCTTTTCAACTTGTTCATCAGTGACTTGGATGAGAGCACAGAGTGCACTCTCAGCAAGTTTGCAGAAGACACCAAACTGGGAGGAGTGGCCAACACTCCCAAGGACTGTGGGGCCATTCAGAGAGACCTAGACAGGATGGAGAGGAACCTTATGAGGTTCAACAAGGACAAGTGCAGGGTCCTGCACCTGGGAACCCCAGGTACCACAACAGATTAGGGGTTGACCTACTGGAAAGCAGCTCCATAGAGATGAATTTGGGAGTTCTGGTTGACAGCAGGTTAACAATGTGCCCTCGTGGCCAAGAAGGCCAATGGGATCCTGGTTGCATCAGGAGGAGCATTGCCAGCAGGTCGAGGGAGGGGATCCTGCCCCTCTACTCAGCTCTGGTGAGGCCGCACCTGAAGTATTGGGTGTAGTTCTGGGCTCCCCAGGACAAGAGGAATGTGGAGCTTCTAGAGAGGGTCCAGCCCAGAATGATCAAGATGATTAAGGGCCTGAAGTATTTATCATATGAGGAAAGACTTCAGGTTCAAGTACCTGAGGGGAGAATGTAGGGAGGATGGGGCCAGACTCTTTTCTGTGGTGGCAGGTGACAGGATGAGGGGTAAAGGGTGCAAGTTAAAAAACAGAAAGTTCCATGTCCATATGAGGAAGAATTTCTTGACTGTGAGGGTGACAGAGCCCTGGCACAGGCTGCCCAGAGAGGTTGTGGAGTCTCCTTCTCTGGAGATCTTTTAAACCCGCTTGGGCGACACTCTGTGCCACACCTACAGGTGTCCCTGCTTGAGCAGAGGGGTTGGAGTAGATGATCTCTAGAGGTTCCTTCCAGCCTTAAGCATTCTGTGATTCTATGGTTCTGTGAAAAGATATATGATTCAGGTGAAACATCCTTTAGTTTTACTATGTGATCTAAAATATTCTACAGCACTCAGGGGAGTGGAAAAAGAAATACTTCTCAATAGAACCTCTGTGTGTCCTGAAAAATGTTCAGTTGCACATCATAGAAGAACAGAAGTTCTATTGTACATCTGTTAGCAACGAGATACTGACATATTTCTGCCTATTTTGAGCATGGTTCTTCATGCTCAAAGGAATACAAAGGAATACAAAGGCAAAGTAGCCAGATCTTTACTTTATAGTGCCTGCCTGTTCTGTAGTAGTGCTGTAGTTATGTGATCAAAGGACAAATCTGGAATAACTTCAACTGTTATGTGACTTCTGGAATAAAAAATATAAGTCTGGATCTTCATGATGTGTTTTCTTTTAGGTTCGAATACAAGGACTGACAGGAAATGTTCAGTTTGACCATTATGGTCGCAGAGTCAACTACACCATGGATGTGTTTGAGCTGAAGAACACAGGCCCTCGGAAGGTAGATGCTGACAACATTTGCTATCCTGATATTATATAAATTATTTTTGTTTAAATAAATAATTAGAGAAACTTAAACCGTACTCTGACTAGGTTTAAAGTGTCTCCTAGATAATATATAATTCTGGTAATACATAACTCTGGGTAAACTACAGCTTTTAGTAGATACAGTTATTACATGCAACAAATTTGGAAGCACAAAACCAAATAAGCATCTTGGAGAGGTGGGATGTGAGCCAATCAGGCATCCTAATGAAAACAACTGGGTGGCATGTTGTTGCGACACTGGGTGGTGAAGAATGGTGAAAATCGTTTTCCTCTCTTAAATCTTTCCATCCTGCAAATGTAGGGGTATTTTTTTCTGTCAATGTAAACATAAGTGAAAGGCTATAATAATGTCATCTTTTTAAGGAGGAAGAGAGAGATGAAGAGGGAGAAAGAGAGAATGCCATAAAAACTTACATTTTAGTAGGAAAAAATTATTACAGAATGCAATCCTGTGTGCTTGATTGGTTTGCTTGTAAGCAACTTAGGTAAATATGTGATAGCATACATCCAAGAAGATGCTCCGTGTCTGAATGCACAGCTTTTCACTCAATCAGATCACACTGGAAAGATATGTCTGTGTACTTTGCTAGCCCTTTCTCATTTGTTCTGAAAATCTGTACATTTTTCATAGAATAAAATATATCAGAAAAAGAAAGGAAAATATTACTCAAGCTTAAGCATTTTATTTCCTTTGGAATCATTGTACCTGTTTTATTTGTTATGTCTTCAGAAAAAGTTAAGGCAGAAGCTGAAGGTGAGAATTGAAGCCACTTGACTAAGGCAGAGGTGGTCAGAATTAAGAAGTTAAAAGTCCTCAGCTGTTAGGCACACAGGCATTTTCAGAGGTGACAAACCCAATAACTAGTGCCCCATGCCAGCTGTTAGATCCGGAGGCAGTTGCAGAGGTTGAGGAAGAAGGTGCTAACTCCAGATCCAGAGCAGAACTGGAAATCAAGACAAACTGACTGCCCGTGTAATGCAGTGCAGGGTTGCAGCCTAAAGCAGAGGATGTACTGGTGTGCATGAGGTATATGGTGCAGCTGTCTTTTTAAAGTATGACAGATGGCTAAAGAACAAAATGAGAAAGGCAAATCCTTCTTGCTTATCTCCTGGGAAGCCCTCTATCCCTTATAGTGAAGTACTACGCCTCCCTCCCCAGTTTCCAAGGAAGGGAGGCCATGTAGGAAGGATGAGTGAACTAGACCTAAATAGGTCACAACTTTATTTACTCCTTAGGGAACCTGCTCAGCAGCAACATGTAGAAAATGGATCGTTTCTCCTCCAGCCTGGTGTGGGAGAGGCACCTTGGGCTGGCACCAATGCAAGGATGCCCCTGTGTTCTTTTTTTGCCAGAGAGGAAGAGGAGCTGTGTCTTTGTTTTCCTAGAGCACCACATGGGTGCTTTCCTACCCTTCTGAGGCCTTAACCTGCCTTTAGAGACACTCTCAAACTATTATCAATCTTTGATAAAATAAGCCATAACAGCTTTGACAGACAGGAATACTCACAAAAACTTATATCTCATGTATCACATAGGATTTTGTATGAACTTAATGATTCTGTGATTCAATGATTCTATGATTGTTGGACCAATGGTGCGCTCCCAACCTGACAGATCCTATATAATACATTAGAAGTGATTATACTTAATTGAACTAAGAGGCCTTCACTGTTAATGTCTTCTTTTCATATCCTACATAGCACTTATGAGTCACCCAGCAGTATCCTTTCAGGACTAGCCTTTCCAATCAGAGTAACTCATGCTTCTTATCAAAAAGTGTTTTTTGTTTTTTTACTGTTGTTGTTGTTGTTGCTTTATCCAGGGATTTAGGATGTGAATGAAGCATTAGAAAACTGCACAGCTCTTCAGAGGTTGTTTTCTACATAGTATAGTAAAATGAGATGGAATATCCCTTGTTCGTACAGGTTTTATTTATGCAGAATTCCTTATTTAGTTTCGGTCTGCAGAACCGAAACAGTAAGATTAAAAGAAAAGAAAAAGAATGTATAGAAAGCATAAGCATATAAACTCACAAGAAAGCCTTAAATCTGCTTTCTGACTTCTAACTGCGGCAGCTAAATTGGTAATTTGCTTGTAAAAATTTTTGAATATTCTGTTGTTGTTAATGACTTGTCTGCTTCAGCAAGAGCTGAGGGGGTGCACAAGCCTTCAGGAATTACCTCATTAATTCAGTTGTCAAGCTGGTTAGATGAGTTTACTTTGAAGCACCTATTTTTACAACATTGTTTCCTAAAAGTCAAATTCAGCCTCTCTATAAGTGGATGGAATGACTATAATTTCGAATTCAGTTGAGTTTGCTTACGTAATGGCTGAATTCAGCCATATCTTTTAGATATGAGGGGGTTTCCCTAGAAATTTTGAATTATATAAGAGAGCAGATTGTCTCTTACTGTTTTAATTGTTATTGTGAATTCATACTCCCACAGGTATGTCTCATAGATTTGTTCTATATTTAGTCAGTAAACCAAAACAAGAGTTACTTTAATACAGGTTGTGAGATGTGCGCATGCAAGCTCACAGTTTCATGTACCAAGCTGCAGTTCCTTAAAAAAATACCCACTATGCCTGAAAAACCTTCTTTATCTCTGTCAGCATTTTGATATGGTTCTTACTTTTGTAACTCAGTGTATCATTCATTTTCTGCTTTCTTTCTGAACTTCTCAGCAGTGAGGAATTACACAATGAAAGACAATCATTCACCATTATAACAAGCTTCTGAAATGGCCAGTTTTCAGCTTACATGTTCCACCCTCGGTTGGTCCCATTTTTTTTGGTAGAGCTTGACATTTTCAGCTACCAGTTTTATCTGTGAATCTATGGTTGTCTGGATGAAAGAGAATATTTGTTAGCAGTGCATCCATCCAGGAAAGCAAACTTGCCTCTCCACTAAATCAGCAATGCTGAAGTTTTTTGCTAGCTGCAGCTGCTAGCTACTTCCTATTTCAAAGTCCTATGCTATTGCATGCAATTGCAAATAGAAATTGTGTTGATCAAATCTACCAAATGTTGTGCATTGGGAAATAATGTTTTTTTGCTTCATTTATTAACTTAGAGAGAAAATATTTCAATAGAAAACAGAATGGAAAACCTCTTATTATTATAAAATTATTTCTCACAAATGCATATGCATTGCAGTGTTAAGTGTGCCAGCATACTACTTTAGAGACTTAAAATGACTTTCCATAAATTAAGTCCATAAACTTAATGAAAGGAAATGAATGAAGCAGGAAATGGAAAAATCAAGAGGAAAGTTGGCTTTTTTTTCAGTATATATGGGATTCTTTAGTGCAAGTGTTACTAGCAACCACAAAGACTCCTCTGCACTTCTAGTCTCTTATTTCTTCACTGCATGACTCTGAACAAGATGTTTCTCCGCATTTCTTGGAGGTCCTATGAGCTGGTGGATTTTAGTCTGGAATTTGCAATTATGTTTAAAAATATTATTGACTGCATAACTGATCTGATCATTCAGCCTGTTTTCATCACACCAAAGTGTTTTCATCTGAGGTTCTGACTGTCCTCTGGCACCAATAGTCTCACAAGAGATCTGTCCTGTGTCTACTTCCCACAGGTGCTCCCTTCTCTCTGCTCATAGGATATACAAGAAGCCTTGCAGGCAATCTTTCCTAGCTAGGGCCATACCAGGCAACATTAATGACCAAGGGCTTCTAAATCTGCAGATGTCAATTGCTGATATAGTCACTGAACATGATCATACCATAGGGAGCGAAGAGCTGTGTTTAACATTCAGAGTGGCCAGGATTTACAAAAAGAATAAAGTATTTTAAGATCAAATCTGCGATCTACTTTTAGCCATCCAAATACATCATAAAAAGCCTGTTGTTTGTTTGTTTCTTTGTTTGTTTTGTGTGTGTGTGTGTTTGTTTTCTTTTGAAGTGCTCACTGATAGCTCCCAGAAGCATCAATATAAGCTTGAAGGGGGCTCTCCTTGCTTCAGGCAGCCTTCAAACTGATTTTCTCTTATAACAAGCACTATATCCCTGGACCCTCTCAAGAAAGGATGTTGACTCATGTCTTATGCCCAGCAGCCTCACCAGTCGTGCAGAATGCACAGCTACTGCCTGCACTGAGTGCCAGAGATGTACACTACAGGGAGCAGCTTCTGCATGCAAGGGAAAGCTTTTGCTAGCAGTCATACCACTTTCTTTAAATACTAATTTTCTATAGGGGAATACAAGTCATCCGAGCCTGGCTCCAGAGCACTTCTGCACCAGCAAGGTACACAGGCAGCTCTTTCAAGTTAAGGTTTTTCTGGGAAGGACTGTGACAGTCTAAGCACAGTCTTGGAAAATAAGAACAGATTTGTTCCTCCTCCCTGTAGGCACTGACTGGAGGCACTTCGAGACCATGCTTTATAGTCAGTTGAGAAAGACCACCGCTTCTAGCAGGGGTGCTTATCTTGGGTGAGCTCTCTGGGGGGTGCCTGTTTGTCTCATCTGAGAGTAAAGAAAGCGTTAAAAAACATCCTTACAATATAGATACTCATTTATGTCCAAAGTAAGGCTTCAAATTACTCAAAATGGCATTTAAATTAAGACTCTTGTAAAAAAGTAGCTCAGATCATTCAGGAGCAACTGAATATCATCAGTACCAGGTCTAGTTCTGGTGTCAGCGACGTGAGATGTGGTGCGTAGCTATTTAGTATGTACTCCAAGGACTCGTCCATGAATCCTGCAGCATTTCCTCTGGTGCAAAATTAACCAACAATTGTCCTTTTATTTTTACAGTTATTTATATTTGAACAAAGTATAGACTTATGTGCTGTAAGTTATATATGTTTTATTTTGCAGGTTGGCTATTGGAATGACATGGATAAATTAGTTTTGATTCAGCATGAGCCTACACTTGGAAATGACACTTCAGCCATGGAGAATAGAACAGTAGTTGTCACTACAATTTTGGTAAGATTTCTTTGGTTTTGTTTTGTTTTTTTGGGGTGTTTATACTGGTATGTTGCACACACTCCTCTGTAGTTTTAGTCTAACTGAGTCTGGCAGTTCGTAGGTTAATGGGAGGGTGAAAGCCATGTATATTAATTATCTTGGCTGTCATGTCTGTAGAGAACTTTTTGGGCGTGCATTTTAAAAAAACATTCATTTGAAATGTGCTTTTTTAATTCAGATATACTAAATTATCTTTTCCTTATTCAGTCTTTTCTATTATATACATAAGTAATTATCATAAATGCAAGTGAATTCTTTTAACCTCTGATAGATAAATTGTAACTAACTCACAAGAAACTGAAAAAAAAAGAAAAACACGAAACATATAAGTGATAAAATTGAAAGGAATGTTTGGAAATCAGATGTATGTAATACCAGGTGTTCAGTCGGAATTATGTACTTTTTGTTGTGAATGAAAACATGAATTTGTTAGATGCATTTAAATATATTTTAATGAATTTATTCAGTGTGTTAGTAACTTTTTGTTTTTTAATAGACTAAATAGATTTAGTTTTTGATTTTTCAGTTAAGTACCTTATGGGTCATTTTAAAGAGTGTCTACAAAGAAAGAAGAATTCAGTTGCTTCATTAATTTATTTTTAATTTAGTTTTCCAAAAACATTTTTCTTATTAATATGTATTTTTAATCAAAATATCTAACAATTTATCCTTGGAGTCTGACCTGCCCTTTTAAGCTTATGTTTGTCAAAGCCAACTGGCAAAGGGTGGCCTTTACCTGATTGTTTTTAAAATTTTACCCCTCAGTTTCCTACCCTTTTCACCTACTTCATTTAGACAAGACATTTTTAACTATTCAGGATAAGCTATGTCTCAAATGGGAGGGAATGTGTTGTTAAGCAGAGGTTTTCTAACGTAATACAGAGTTGAAAACAATCCAAAGGAAAGTACCAAGATGTTTTCTTGCTCAAAAATATAGTTAATTACCAGATTTCCAGCAGTGTGTATCAGCATTTATGCATTAAGTAGATCCTAACAAAAATTCCTGTTGAAGATTATCATTCCAGGATGCAAACCAACCAAACTACTATGCAGGAATCTGGAGTGTAACTCCTAAGCAAATTGTGTTATTCTTTTTTTTTTCTTTCTTTTTTTTGCATGGGACATTTAAAAATATATGTATCTTTTTTCCTAAAAAAAGACTTGGTGATGGAAAAAAAATATACTTCAGTACAGTCCTCCTCTTTTCAGCCTCTGATGAAGAATCCTATTTTAAGAAATTGATCAAGGAAGAAAAGAGTTCCAAGATGCTGCGAACAATCCTAACTAAGGCTCAAGTATTAACCACCAGTGTAGTAGCATTGAGCTAATTTTTCCATATGGATTACTGTTCCTGACTGGATGACCAGGCACTGAACCACCAAGAAAAGTTCTGTGACTAATCTGAAATGTCTAGAACAGATGACGTTAACCTTCAACTTTGGCAAGCTGAGAAGAGAACGATGTGAATAACAAGCTTTCAGTCGAAATTTTCCTCTCATAACAATCTTGATCCTTGACTGAAGCTGCCATACATGAATCGTGTAATTTCCATAAATAGCTCCAAGCTTAGGAGAAGTAAAAATAGTAATAAAAAGTAGTATAAAAGGTTCCTGTTTGCCTAAAAGGGAAAAAAATAAAGACAGCGAAAAAAAACAGCTTTTAAAATGTGTTATCTTGCCTGTTTGCATTGAAGCATTTTGATGTGCATAATAAATGTTATTTTCAGAAGAACTTTTCCAGTCCCTATATTGAAAGGACTGATGGGATCATTTTCAAAACTAAAAAGCTGAATTAATATTCCAAAGCATGCGCTATGTTTATGCAGCATGTCATTGTGGGATAATTGCAATTATTTGAAAGTAACAATGCTTCTTGATCGAAAATGACCCCTTTTCAAGTTTCAAAACTGCAGTGCAAGAGAAATATATCAGAATTTGGTTTGAATAAGAATGTATGGTGAATTCTGCCTTACGATAGTCATGCGCCTCTCCCTTTGACATCACTGGGAGCTGCAAACATGATTCTGATGGCAGATTAAATCCATGATTCTTAATATTGGCCTAATGAGGCAATATATGTAAAAACCTGAAACACACATAAAAAAGAGATATTTGATAAGAAAATCTTTCAAAATCCTGTTGTTTTGTTCTTCTCTGTATTATATTCATTTTGTCTATGCCAGAGACTTTTTGACCTCTTTATTTCCCTCTTCACGTTCAAGGGAAGTTGAGCCATTGTAGATGGCTGTGATAGCATCTCATTTTGGTTGCATGTAATGCTGTCAGACTTTTCTGTCTTCAAAGACAGCTGTCACAGCAGAGCAAAAATGTTTACAACTTGTCAGCATGGCACGCTCTATTTTTTGCCCAAAACCAAATAACACAAGTTGATATGCCAGATCTTTCTTCCGTTTGTACATGTCTGTGCTTGCTTTGCTGTAGTGTGGCTGTATGGCTATTGCATAGGAGGTGCAAAGAATTAGCTTTGCACTCAAAAAATAGTACAGTGATTCTTCTCAACAAAATGTTATGTTCATTTTTACTATAGTGAGAGTATATAGGATTTATTTTGCAGCTTTGTTTTAGCACAGAGGAACTAAACCTGTCTCCAGGTGTTCCTGTGGTGCCAGAGCCCTGGGACATGTTGTTCTCCTCACTGCTGCACAGTCCTGGCTGTTACAGGTTCTGGCAGAGCCCAGTGTCCTTCACCTTCTGTGAAGGATGTCTGTACCCTTGACTCTCTCAGAAAGGACGAGTCTTCTGCCTGTGTGCAGAAATGCGCCCTCTGAGGCATCTGCGTGTGGCCTTCAGGTGCACAGTAGACATTATATGCCTGGCATTTCCAGCTCTGAAGAGTGAGCATCTCTAATATGTTGACTGAGAAATGCAGTGGTGAGATGCAAAGAGAGAACATAGAGAAGATGTTTGGGAACACTAATCCAAATTTCTTTCATGAGGAATGTTATTGATTAAATTCTTTAGTAGACTGGATAAAAGTTGGAAGTAAGACAGTAAGAAGATCTTCAAACCGAATCCTGCTCACTTTATTCAGCGAAAAAATAAAGAAAAAGCTTTTAATTAAATTCTGTAGAGTTTTTTTTTCAGAATAAAGTGTGTCATTCTTGTTCTATAAACATTTCCTTGCACAAATTTTTGTCACTTTTGCAAATTATTTTTACAACAATTTAAAGATTTTGAAAGGAACTTCTTTACAATAGGCAAGCCAAGCATAGATCTCTTTTGACAATTGAGTTAGTTCTGCAGCTTCTCTTATTGTAAGGATCATCAGTTGTGAGCATTTTACTGTGCACATGAATTTGTGGGAATGTGGTGAAATTATTTGTTTACATCTATAAAGGTAATTGTTGCAGACATCAACTTGTATTTACAAATGTTAAGTATTGTTAAAAACTGTGAAATATATGAGTAAAGCTTGCACCATTTCAAATATCTGTTCTGGGCTACTCATTAATCATTTCAATGTGGACTTTTCTATGATTCACTACCCCACAGAATGTTATTAAACAGCTGATATCTTGCAAATATCACTATGGTAAATCTCATTCAGCAATAAATCAAATCTGTTTTCCATCATTAGGTTACTGTGAACTCTTGTTTATAGTTGAACTATAAACTCTTATTTATAGTTCAAAATTGTGACAGATACAAAGCTTGTGGGGAGAAGTAGTACTTTTATGAGAGAGGATTCTTTAACTGGAAGAAGTGAAAAAGCATATCTGCTACTTCCAGCTCTTTCAGCTGATTTAATGAAGGATATTACCTTTCCCTAGATATCTAACATCTCTTATATCCGTGGTTACACTTACATTAATACTAGTTTAGAAAATGCTGTTGTAATTGATAATGTAGAAAAGCATTTACTTCTCTAGTGAGATATAGAAAATGGCATAAAGATATGGCTGAGTACACGCTATTGATCTATTCGTCTAATTTACGACTTTGCAGTGCGACCTTGCAAGTTCATATGTAAAAGCTGTTTGTTAGCAAACCAGTAGAACTTGCCTTTGAGTGTCATGCTTTATTATAATGGTGTCTAAACATAACATTGTTTCAAATACCCCCATAATCCGAAATGTCAGAAACCAAAAATAATTTTTCTGTCTGATATTTTTGCAAATTATATTTATCACAAGAATGTACCATTGGAAAGCCGATTTCAAACACACATTCCTCCATTGAATTCTACCTTGAGAATACATCTCTCAAGATATGGCAAGTAAAATAGGCATAACAATTAAATAAACTATTATTTATTCTAAAGTAAAGTAAGTAGGAGGACAAGGATAACAAAATAAGCGAAAGCTGATACAGGTTCCCCATATTTTAGATGTGTTGTCTCACAATGCTGCTCCTTTTAAGGCAGTAGCAGCCATAGGTAATATCTCATTTTGTAAATATATTGTGAGAGATGTTGTTTACTGCCTTTTGCTGTAAAGCAGTAAGATCAGAGTGGATAAAAAAGAGAAACAGGAGCAGATAAAAACAAGGAGATTTCTTCAAATCACCCAGTAGATAAGAGAGTATTCTGAGCTCATGCTTGGTGGTCTCTTCACAGCATGTACAGTTGCTCTCATCAGTCTCTGCAGTATCTTTTGCCCTCTGCAGCTAGGTTCTGTGCACAGGGCACATAGGGAAGGATAAGTGAAATGTATTTGTTTTCTATAGAAAAAAAAATGTCATTTCACTTTGCTGGGTAGATGCTATTGAAACGTTTTTGTTTTATTTTATATATATATGTATATATGAGCCCTGTCTCTGCTAAGGTGCAGGAAGAGGCATAGAGCCTGGGACTGCGAGAAGGAGCAATCTGACCTGGCTTTCTCTGCTTCTGCCTACTTTGAATCTCTCTCCAATTTGTTTTGGTTTGGTTTGGTTTTCAACACCATGGCTGTGACCGCATGCCTTTGCCTTGGGATTTACAAGCAAGGCTGAATTGGGAAAGTTGTCAGTCACTGATTGTGCTTTTTGAGAAGAAAATGATTGTTAAGGTGCACCAACCAAATATAACTGAAGGTTGTAAGAAGAGTCCATGAATGATTATTGGACAAGATTTGGTTGTATTTCTAGTTCACAGATGGCTAAATCACAGTCAAGAGATAGACTATTTTTGTCCTCTGCTTAGTAACTATTTTTGTGAAATAGCATATCAAGAAGGGCCTGAATTTTGTCTATACTTCTTTGGAACTGAACCTCTATATGTGAGTGAGAAACATCTGCTTCATTTGCCTTGAATGTTTTCCAAAATCGAAATCCACTGGAAAGAGAAGAGACAGGTATCATTGTCTCTCCCTCACAGGTGGTTGAGATTAGCAGATTTGACTGGGGACAGGAATAGCAGGAGTCGATACTCCACCATTCCATTGAAGACCCAAGCGCTGCACTGCCAGGGCCATTGCACTGCATTACTGCAGTGCTCACAACATGCAGCAAATGCTGCAGCTTAGCAACCTTCTCCCACTGCCCAGGTCATGCATGGCATGATGAGAACAGCTTTTTTTTCTAATGACTGCCCAGGTTATAGAAGTGCTTGGCAATCCTTAGTCATACAGGGGTCATAGCTGTGTGCTCAATACAATTATGTGCTGTTGTCATCCTCAAATTTCTCTGAGCGTTTAAATATACACAGGGCAAGTACTCAGGTGACCAGACAGGATGTGACTTTAGAAGTAATCCCTGTGAACTCTCTTCTGTGCTGTGCAGTTCTCCAGCTGCATTAATGTCTGTAATTTAACATCTGTAAGTGGCCTCCAACGCTGATTTACAGCTAAGGGGTTATGGTTCACATAAGCCACGTCAGAATTACTTCATAGCAAAGTGTGTTCTAATAGGGCTGCAAGGAGGATTTTCTTGGGCCACGGCTGAGAGTGAAACATTATTGCAGTACTTAGATCTGCTGCTATGTTTAATCAAATATTGCTGCTTACCCATTCTCAAACTGTGTAATTTGGGACTTTTCTTCCACACTGAAATAAAACACTCTGGGCATTCTCTGTGGAATGGAGTGAATGGACTTTCTCCATTCACATTACACAGAGCTGTGTTCTGCCAGCCTTATGCTGAAAGATGTCCTGGGTACAGTTCCTGCAGGGAGTAAACTTAAAAAAGCAGAAGAATAATATATTTTTTCTATTTTTCTGACCTCTCACTGTATAATAGTAAACTGAATATATTATTCACCCTGTCCTATCAAGTTTTCTTGGGTGTATCTAATCCCTATTAATCAGAGCTACAAATTTGTATCTAAAAAGAGAAATTATCTTGCTACATGGATAAAATATTATAATTAGATTATGCTATCCCCCATCATTCACATAATGCCAAGTATTGTCGGTTGTCACTATTTAGACCACAAAACTGCTACTGCTTACAGCTGATGTTTGTGTAGTTTCAGTGAAGACCCCAGCTACACATTTTACCTTTTTTTTTAATTGTGTGCTAATTAGCTATGTAGGAAATATGTGATTAGGGCAGAGAAACACCAAGGTCAGTGTTGAATAATCAGCATTTGCTATTGGCACAGCCATAGACTAACAGCAAATTGAAGTTACCAGTATTTTATGAGGTTAATTCAAGCAAAGGGTGACATTAGTGGCAAACATTGTACCTAGAACTGGCTATTTATATGGATTATATGAAGTCATTTCAAATAACTCCAGGAAATATAATTTTGCATATTATGATTGCTAAAGTATAAATCCATAAATAGTCATAAAGAAAAATGCAACATTGTTTTGGCAATCACATAGAGTTCAATATTGTTATTGTATGGATTACATAGGGAATATAAGATCCACTTTTCAAGACAAATTTTACTCGTTTCCAATGGCACTTACCAAGCAATATGATACTTCGGTATGTCTATGTTCTTATGTACATAGCCTTTTAGTAACTATGCATTCTAAAGTGCAAGAAAGCAAATCATTCAGGCTGTGCATCTGAAGTTACATAGAGAGTATGCACACTATGTTAGAGAATAGGTGTATATATTTAAGTTGAAAGGGTAAATTATGCCTTGCACCGTCTCTTGGTCATTTGCATTACACTGTTTCAACCCCATCATGCTTTCTGTTTATTATATATTACACTAAGATCTTTCAATTAAAACAAAGTAAAACTTATATATGTTCATGCTTATAATTTATAAAAGTTGATATTTCTTGTGAAACTTGTAAGCCAAATTATAGTCTAAATAGTACACCTCTCTGTAAGGATTTGTGTTTATGCATTTAAACATATATGTGCCAATCTTATCCATGTACTTTTGATAAAATATATGTTATTTAATCAGTAGATGATATGATGCTTTTCAGAGTCTATTCCATATACTTTTCCTTTACAGTTCTACTTCTTTCATTATAGGAAGCCCCATATGTTATGTTCAAGAAAAACCATGATACGTTTGAAGGGAATGACAAGTTTGAAGGATACTGTGTAGATCTGGCATCAGAAATTGCAAAACATATTGGTATCAAGTACAAAATTGCCATTGTCCCTGATGGAAAATATGGAGCAAGGGATCCAGAGACAAAAATCTGGAATGGGATGGTGGGAGAACTTGTTTATGGGGTAAGCATATGAATTTTTGAAGTAGGATTTAACTTACCATAGTATTAGTTGTAAAATAGGAAATCTATATGCATTTTATTTAATCTTGGGATCATGAAAAGAAATAATTCTGTTTCAGATCTCTGTGCTTTCATTTTATTTTCAAATAAATATCAATTAGTTTCATACAAATTCTACTCTTTATTCAACAAGTACCTATTAGAACATTTCATAGTCTGAACCTCCCTTAAAAATCATTAATGATAGAACTAATAGTGGAACATTAATATCATCTATTCCTGATATATTGTAAAACTCACTTGGGAAGAATATCATTCATTTATTTATTATCATGGAAAGGATTATCATGAAGTATCTTTAAAAAAAGAAACACTCTTGATCTAGATGTTTTGAGGGATGGAGACTCCATGATCATATATTAAAACTTATGTATAACAAACTACTCAGACAAGTACACATCTAGACTATCCAGAATTGCAACATATTTTTAAGATTAACATCAACAATAATATTTAAGAGCAAACCTGACAAATTTAGCAACTAGGTGCATGCATTATACAGTGATCTGGAAGAACATTTTCAAAATAGCGTAATTCTGTATACAAACGAAGTTGCAATATTAAATGGAAATAGATCCAACAAAGCAAATTAATATCTGGTGTTACCAAGGATAGTAAAAGCTCAGTGCTGATGGCTGCAGTTGCTGATATCTATGCTGAAAATCAATCAGGTTTTTAGACAAACTTTAATTTTTGTAATAGACTAAAAAGTCCTGAAACTGTTATAGTCAGAATTATTTTACTAATGCCCTTGACATAAATATACCTTCATCTCCCTATAAGAAACTACTGAATACAAGTTAGCTCACCCGACAGTCTGCAGTTTCCCCCATAACCTGGCAATTCCAGTGGGGTTAGGGCACATGTGACAAAGCCTGGCAGCTTTTACAGCAGCTTCATTCTGCTCCCTTCCATCAGATAAGTAAAATCGATTGATTTTGTCAAAGCCTTCTCCAGTAGTATCAGTTCAGGGGACTTCTCAATATGAAATTGTAGGAATATAGTAAATGGTGTCTGAGAGTTTTATTGATTTACCCTCCCAGTGGGAATGGGAAGATTGCACCAGCCTTACAAACCGTATATGTTCCTGGAAGCTCTTGGAGGAATGAACATCACTTGTGGAATGCTCGTGGGAAAAGAGTGGGAAAGCTGTGCTGATATGTATATTTGTTTCACTGTTCTGCAAGCAGCAAAACTTCCCAGTTTGTTAAAAGGCAATGGTTTATTAGAATTATTTTATCAAATGGCTAAAAAAGAGGGGACAACTCCTTATCTGATTTTTAATCACGACAGTCATCTCATTGATGTCAATGTCCATGCAGTGTTTTACATCAGTTGGTTTAAAACATCTGAGAAATTGTGCAAATTGTGAGAAAATTCCCTTGACCAGATGCATAGAGCTTCAACAACAGTTTCATTACTTAAAATATATATGAAACTTGAAATTAGGCATTAATTTTTAATTTGGTGCTTTTTTATTCCCATTTACTTATCTTTAAAAACATTAAAACCAAACATCTATAATGCTAGATCAAAATGCAAAGGAAGTTCACATTGAGTTTCATATCACTTCGCACTGTTGGTAGTAGTATAGTTGAAAATGATAAAACTGAAATGCATAATGAATTTATTGCATATTAGTTGCATGAACAAGGCATCCCAAAATACACAATCAGCATCTAACTTGCTGCACTGGAAGGAAGATGAAGGCTCGTACAAGGTTTGATGAATAGGTTTAGAAGCTTCTGAACAACTGACTGTTTAGGGTTAATACAGGCTCCTTTAATTTTGGAATTGAACTGTGGGAGTGAGACCACAGCGGAGCTCTCAAGCTGCTTGCTGTAGGAAAAGGACCAACAACACTCCTCTCTTGCCCTGCGTATTTACTGTAGCATCCAAAGAGTTCCTAAGGGTGTACCTATCCCAGTATCAAAAGCAATACCAAGAATGTCCCTGGAATGGAAACTCCCTTGTTTAATTTGCTAAGCTGCTAGAATGGTCCCTGGTGTAGTTTTGGCCCAGGCCTATTATTACCCTTGGAAACAATTTCTGCGCGGTTGGACAGAAGCACTGGGGAGAGACTGTTCCCAATAAGCATCTTGAATGCAGCAAATGGCAGTCTGGAGGTTAAAAGACTTTCATGATGGCAACTATCCTGTGCCAGTTGACCTTAATGCCAAGAGGTAAAACCAAGCATTAGTTGCTCTTAATTTGCTATTAGAGATACAACTTCAAAGCAAATTGTTCTTCCTATTAAGATATGAAAGTCTGCTACTTAGGGTTTCCAAATGGGATCAGAGTGAAGACCATCCCCTCTGCAACTGCCTTGATCACTGGCCAGATGATTTACATAGCAACAGGGCCTCTGGCCTGTTCCATGTACAGAAAACAATTAAAATCAGTCAGCCAGGTTTTCTTCTGCTATAGAAGGGAATTCTCATCTTTGTGGTAGATCCCCAGTCCTTTATCACCAATATCTAACCAGCTGGCTCTGCTTCAGGCCAAACTTTTTCTATACAGCCAGGATGCGGCATAATTAGCAAATAAATTAGCAAATTAGCAAGACTGTGTGTTTAGGAAACATTTTACAGTTATGATTCCCAACCATATGAAAGGATCAACAGATGCTTTTGTGCTCACCAGTGACAGTGGAGCTTTGTTGTGTCATAGGAAGACAAGAGCTATCTGCTCTTTACACCACTCCCCAGTGCTACTTGGTCCCTGTTTGTACTATGGAGAGTGGATGCATGTGCATCCCCTCCCATGAGCCATGTTCCCCTGCAGACCGCGATGCATCTTTGCCCTTTCTGAGCTGAACTCCTCTGATCCTGCACAAAGCAGCTGGCTTATTATCTAAAATCTATAGCTCATTTTTCCAACATGTCCCAGGGGGATATGGTGTAAAAAGTGCTGTGGTGTGCAGGGTTTTTATGACTGTACATAGGGTGTGTTTGGGGAGGAGTGATTCATTCTCCTGCTTGTTCTTAGGTCTTTATTTAGCACTCTATTAAAAACTATCAGGTAATGCTAGTCATGTGTTCTTGATGGATCCAAATGCCAGCAATAGTCCCCATGGGGCTCTCAAGCCCTTGATAACCAGCTTAGATACAGAAGAAATACTGGCAGGGAATGACATTGTATCAACCACCTGCAAGTGTGTTTCCAAACACACTAGGAGTGAGCCCCAATTAAATATTCATTCTCCTGACACAAAATGCTCTTCTCCAACTATTCAACATGAAAGGTCACAACTCATTTCTGTTAAGCATCTGAAAAGCCATCAGCTTCTGAAGTTGAAATGCAGTTGTCTGATTTTTCTCAGATGGCTGTACAACCTCTATTCAACTTATATCAAGCACAGGTTTTATACACAAGGTTGTAAAAATATATTCTGGAAAATGAAAGTCTCCTACCATCAGGTCCAATCCTATTGTACAATATTGGGAGGATCCAGAATCCACCTGTGCTTGGCAGTGAGGTAACCTTGCTTGAAATGTTGATACAGATGCAGTTGTTTCAAATATGCATCATTAGTCTTTGCTAAAATAGATTTCACTGATAACAAAGGCAGCAATAGTTTGCACCATTGTTACATTCTTAATCATGCAAATACATAGTTTATAGTGTATACTCCATGGTGCACACCACCTGGACCAGCCCGAAGTGCTGTTGTTTGTGATACATAGCTGTTGTCCTTATCTTGTTTTCAACAAAGAGGAGTCTCCATAGAGTTTAATGTTCCACACTATTCCTACAGAAATAATATATAATATCAAAAAGAAAAGAAAAGAAAAGAAAAGAAAAGAAAAGAGAAAAGAAAAAAAATAATCAGATTGGGAAATCTTCATTTTGGTCCAATTATTAGACATCTAATTGTGACCTAGTCATGTAATGTCCCTTTGCTGTAACTGTCATGAATCAGATTCATTTATAGCATGATTCATCTGATATTAGATTGCTGTTTTAATATGAATTGGGTAAATTCCTCTTCCTCTCCTTTAACTCCTTTAACAGAGTAGTGTAGACAGCTAGTCCTGATGGAGTTGTGTACTTTGTAAACTTTAAAATTTGGTAAGCTACATCTCATCTAGTGTTTCACCTAATGTATGCAAAATGCTATTTTTGTAATTAAAATCTCCACCTTTCACCCTCAAATGGTGGTGTCACTTTTCCACCTTATATTGCAAAATCTAATAACCCTTAAAGATTCCTATTTTACTCCCGTAGTATCTGCAGGTATAGGATTCAAATCTGAGCCAACATTTTTAAAGACCCATAATCAATTCCATCACTTGCAGTAAATGTTAATGAAGATACCAGTAAGTGTCAAGTATAGAAAACAGGAGCAGTAATAGATCATAATTTCTGTAAGTCTTTCAGTTATTTCGTTTCAAAACTCTTCATTAGGTATTACAGTAACTGAAATTTAAGAGTGTTGACTCATGTTCAACTTCTTGAGCAGTTAAACTGAATTTGAGAGGGACATGGAGTATAAAAATATGCAGCAGTGCCACTATTCCACACCACCCTACACTCCTTAAACTATAGAAACCATATTTGCTGCACAAATTTGAAGATACTAAAAATATTTTACTTATTTTTCTTCATGCTTATAAATTTATGTAATAAATTTATGTAATCACATGAATTCATATAATCACAAAAAATTAAGAATGTAAGATTTGAAAAATACCTTGTATTACAGAATTTTTATTAAAATACAGAGAATTAGCAATATTATCCTAATGTTTATAAGTCCCAGAGGTAATGGCTCATACTCTTGGAAAATGATATTTTTAATTTAGTATTTATTGGTTAAGCTATAATATCTTAATGTGTAAATAAGTGTTTGCATCACAACATTTCAGAATGATAAATTCAATCTGAAGATCAATTTATAGTAATGTTTATATGAACTTGTATTTCAGGGCCATTAAGAGAGTCACTTCTTTTAAAATATTTATTATTTTACATTTGAAGTTAAATTATAATTACAACAAATTAGTTTTAAATTTACTAATTTTAATAATAATTAAATTAAATAATAATAAATTAAATAATAATTAAAATTATTTTTCAAAATATAGATTACTACATTTAAAATGTACATTATTTAAAATACATTTACATGTTTCAAGGTTAGGAAATGTCAAAAAATACATATCAGATTTTTTTTCTTTATCATTTATCACAATAGAAAAGCTTGGATTTTTGTAATGCTTAGGTTAAGCAAACTACTTCTTAAGTACATTCTTAGTTTTCAACATTTTTTAATCCCATTAATATTGATTGGATTTAAATATGATTGAAATATATGTTTTACTCAGTATAAATGCCCTTAAGAATTGGCTAAAAGACAAGATAGTTTAAATGCATTGCCAAAATATGGGCTATGTATATATACCTCAAGTTGCTGTTGTGTAAGATGAGTTCAGGAGAACTAAGTACTTAAGAAAAGGCAGCAGAGGAGGTAGAGTTATTTATATTATGCAGATTTATCAATAACTCTTTAATGTATTTGTGAAGATGACTGGGCCAACAGATGAGTCTATCTTATTTGCACCTGGGAGGTTATAGCTGGTGTTGGGTGAGATACGTATTACCAAATACAGAACAAAGTATTGCCAAATATGCTCAGTTGCCGTCTGTTGCCTATGCTTAGCCAGCATAGTGACAATGAGCAGGAGAAAGAATTCAACAGCTGCTGCATCTCTGTTGCCTTCCCACTAGCGTACCTTTTGGTCCCCATATTTCTTACAATTCCCATCTTAAGTACTAGCATAATGGCATCGTTAACATACAAGGCAAGGCAAGGAGCAAAACTCAGTTTAATATGGAGTCTCTGAGCACTAAAATGACCCATTAGCACAGCTAATGGGACCTGTACCTTACAACTTAATGTACCCATCACTGTTGTCAGCCGTAATCATCATTATCATCATCATTAATAATGATACATTCAAGACTGGCATCTTCATTCTAACTATATTAGGGAAACTTATTTTTTTTTCCCTGTCTTTCTAAAGGGAATGATTTCAACTTATTTTTTATTTTTAGCCTTAAGATTTTGCATAGCTACTTTTAGTATATTTATCCTTATGCATTGTTTACAATCCTTTTCATTCCTATTGAATTATCTGTCCCACAAGGTAACTGTACATATATAGTTTTGTGGCATTAATCACAGCATTAATTAGCCAGTTTGCCGACTCATACTTTGTAACGTCTCTTGAGACTGTTAGCTGACTTCCTTAAAAGAATGGTTGTACCTGATGAAAATATGATAATAAATTACTGTTTTGGGGATCTCGCTGAAAATTCACTGACAGGAGGCCTGTATTATTTTGCAATCTTCCTTGAATTCCTTTAAAAACTAAATTAATACCTAAAATGAGCTATCTTAACTGCTGTCCATGTCTGTAAAACTTAAGAGTTTTAACATGAAAACCTTTACCATGGAAATTAAGAATTTCAATATTCATGTAAAATAAAAGTCTGAAGCATAAATGTTTTAATAAAAGTATATTGAGTAAGGACAACTTGTGATGGAAAGAGCTAGAAACATTCTATAAAAACATTCAAGCCACAGCATCCTGACATTAATGGCATACCTTTGTAATTAGCTGCTTACCTGAGTTTATAAACCTACTCCAATTAATCTATACATCTATATTTCTTTTTTCTTTATAGAAAGCAGAGATTGCTGTTGCGCCTCTGACCATCACTTTGGTACGAGAAGAGGTCATTGATTTTTCTAAGCCTTTTATGAGTTTGGGGATATCCATTATGATCAAAAAGCCCCAGAAATCTAAACCAGGAGTATTTTCCTTCTTGGACCCTTTGGCGTATGAGATCTGGATGTGCATAGTCTTTGCCTACATTGGTGTCAGTGTGGTCCTGTTCCTAGTTAGCAGGTTTAGTCCATATGAATGGCACACAGAAGAACCAGAGGATGGGAAAGAAGGACCCAGTGATCAGCCTCCCAATGAGTTTGGCATATTCAACAGCCTCTGGTTTTCCCTGGGTGCCTTTATGCAACAAGGATGTGATATTTCCCCAAGGTTTGTGTCAAACCTTTTTATATTTGCATTTTATTCTCAACTCTGAAGCATAAAACCTTCCTTCTTTTATTTTTCTAGCAATGTTTAGGAGTTCATTCTTTAGGAAGCCTTTTCATTTTAGTTCTTTAATTGCTATGATAAGGGCAACAGAGAAACTGCTTTGAATTTCAGTCATTATTATTATTTTACATATGTCAATGTTCATAAATCACAAGTAGTGCCCAGTAGTAGCAGGTACACACTGGAAAATTTCCATTGACTTGACCTCAGAGGAATTATGTTGTTGCCAAATGAGCTCCATTGTATGATAATTATGAAATTTATACTATTTTGCTGAATATTTGTCTTGCATGAATGAATGTCCCGTTTTTGTCCCCTATTAAGTTCTGCAGCATTGCTTGCAGAATATAATTTTCTATGAGAGACAGAATATTTGACCATCTGTTTCTATGAAACCACAGTGCAATACCAAGTTATGCTTTACAGAGTGGATACTTCAGATTTAACATGTGATCCCGGTTCTGAATTTCTCATGATTTTCAGATATCCTGGAAATTAAATTTGTATTAACTGCAACTTCTTAATTAAATGTTTTGTCACAGTCTTTCAAATTTGGATGTTTCCTTTTAGCCACCACTATCAGTGATACTTTGAGAATATTTAGCATTGGCCAAACTTTGCTTCCTCACTAAAAGTAACAATAAAACTGCTATTCACTAAGACTAGATGTTTCTTCAACAGCCTTCCCTTCAAATTAAAAATATTGAAAGAGAAAACAGAATTTATTACTTATCATAAATGTCTCTGTAATCACAAAGCACTTAAATAACTAAAATGCAATTTTTTTTCACTTGTTTGTAGAATGTCTGAACTTTGTTTGTGATTAATGGACAAATGCTGTATGAGTGACAGGAACATTCAAATAGTAGAGTCAATGTACTACTGTATGTGCAAAGCCTTTTGTGTCATGCTTTTTTAAAGGAAAAACAGAAAGAGAGAGAGGTTTGCAGCCACAGTGCTTTACTTTTGTCTCCAAAAGAGATTATCCAGGATATTTAAAAACATTTTTCCACAGTAGGCATTTCTTGAAATTAAAGGAACATTAGGATTACTGCTGAAGAGGATTCATACTGTTGTACATGCATGAATTCCTTTATATACTGGGCTTTGTACTGTAGGCATTATAATTCAAGGGAAAAAAATGTATATATCAGTGTTTAAAATGCAGATATTTTCACTCCCACTGACTGTTACATATCAAAACATGCTTAGTAATAATGTGCCTTCTCTCTTTCTCTCTGTCCTTGTGGCTTAAGATACAGGAAAATGTGCATTATCTTATTCATGTTTAGATCCCTCTCAGGTCGCATTGTTGGAGGTGTCTGGTGGTTCTTCACACTCATCATAATATCATCCTACACTGCTAACCTTGCTGCTTTCTTGACTGTTGAGAGAATGGTCTCGCCCATAGAAAGTGCAGAAGACCTTGCCAAACAAACTGAAATTGCATATGGGACGCTGGACTCAGGGTCAACAAAAGAGTTCTTCAGAGTAAGTTCACATGTCTATTAGAGCAGCTCTGCCTGCAGGACAGCTCTGCAATAAAATATTGAGAAGGGCAAAACTTCTCAATAATTATAATTCAGTTTGTAACCCCTGCAATACTTGAGCTATGTTTTTACTCCCAATTCCATTTGCTGGAATTTTTAGTCATTTTAATTTGTGGAAAGCTTATTGATCCTGTCATGTCAGACAAAAAAAACTGCCCTGGAGGATAATGGAACTAGCGATAATTAAAGCTACATTGCACTATTGATTCATTAGAGGCTACAGTACAGAAATAATGTGCAGCATTGAGTGCCTATGATGATAACACGGGGTTTTGCTGGTCTTTGTTCTGCTTATGGGTTTTGCTGTGTGCATTTTGCTTTAGGGTTTTGGATGGTGGATAGAAAATGCATTTTTTAATTTTCTGACTTTCAGATGAATAATAAAATGAAAATATAACTTGGGGGAATGTGGTTGAAACATCAGGATATAGCCTAAACAGCCATTCAAATGTCTGTGCTGTCTCTATTGATTACTTCATTTTCATTTCTTTTCCTGTGTTAGTTGTATGTAAACCTCCACCTTGGCCAGCTGAAAAACAGGGAGCCTGGGCACCACAAACAGTATATAATAAATCACCCCTCCTGTCTAATTTTGTGTCTCTGGCAGATGCAAGTTAAGCTTAGCTGAGTGACCGTCTGTGAGTTTGATGTATGACTATGCCTCTGACTAAGTGGCTGATAGCCATGTAAGTTAAACAGTTCAGGACAATTATTTAACTGTAAGGTGAATATTAAGGAATTTTTAGAAGGCAGAAGGATGGAGTGATAGTTTCTCCTCATTGCCTCATTAGAATGAGTATGTTCTATGTCAAATATTACTACCACTATTTTCAGTTTCACTGAACTGAACTCACTCAGAGGCACTTTATTAACAAAATTATGAGTGGGATTTATAAACTACAGACAGTATCACTTTTTTTTTCTGGTAAAACGGTAATTATATGCTAATGTGTCAACTAACACATGGTGGTTGGGCCTTTAGAAACTGTTTAAAACAAAGGGGTTGGTTTAAGCTAGTCTTCTACATTTCTTCTGTAGTCAACTGACGTCCTAGTGTAGAACAAATCACCCTGTAAAGTATCTTCCTCTCTGCACGGATTATAGAGGTTTCCCACAGAAATAGTTTAGGATTTTTCCTGAATTTGTTAATGCATGCAGTTGGGTAACTGGCGTGTAACTCTGCCTGTCTTCTTCTATACTAAGTGTCTGGGTACAGAACTAAATGCAGTGTCATAGACACTTTCTGTGAGCCTTGGTCTTTATCCCCAAGAGGTAGAAAATCAGCCTTTGATCACTGAAAAACCTGTTTTCACCTCTAAATCCTGCCAAAATGATCAGATGCAGGAAGCTTGCCTGAGAACTGAAATACTGTGGTCTTGAGATAACCAGATTTCCTATTTAACTGGGGAAAAAAAAGTACAATCTCTCATTATTGCTTTCAATTTTCTTCCTCAGTGTTTAATTCATAGATTCTTCTCTATCTCAATTTGTGCAGCCATGCATTTAATTCTGGGGATTCTGTTTTCTGTTCCCCCTAAAACAGAGGTGGTGACCAAAGTGTATGTATATCAATATTTCTTTCAACTAGGATTAAGGTATGATGATAATTGAGACAGGTTTACTTAATTTGGAGTTCATTAACTCAAAAATTTTAAAGAGTTTCCAGAGCTTGCAAATTTTAGGCAATGATGCAAAAATGAAATTCCAAGGAAATGTAAAAAGAAAAAACAAGAGATTGTTTTCTTAAGAGTTTTCAGATATTTTGACAATCTATGGTTTTGAAATAATGAAGATAGGACCTTTGACATAAAAATAGTCTTGATTTCTCTGTCTTTTCATGAATGGCGTTTGATCGGAAATGGCAAGCTGTCTCCTTAAAATGAAGTGAGATTTTTTTTTCCAGCTATGACGGCCATCCTGTCATGTTAATCTTTAATAATTAGGAGGAAAAAAAATCATGTTCTCTGCTTCATTACAAAATGGAACAGGAAACATTAAAAGTAGCCATAAATACTGTATATAGTTGTACATGCAAATTTCAAAGCATAATGAAATTTTAGATTATTGATCACTTTTTCTATAAAATGGGGTAATTGAAGCATTCTAATCAAATGATTGCTAATCTCTGCAATAGTACAGTGATTGTTAACAATATTTTGTATGTAATTTCTAACATTATTTTTTAGAAAAAAAAAAGACAATGCTAAAATATCTTTACCAAATTTCTGTTTGCCTAATACATAATTTCAGACTCAGCTTCAAGCACTATTAAAAGAAGGCTCCGTCTGTTTACCAATAGTTAGTTAGAAGCAAATGACATCAATTTTGGAATTAGAGTCAAGGATGACTTTTCTAAGAGTGAGTGGTTATTGCCTGGCTGAATACAGTCTTTTTGGACATTTTCATATCTGATCAGAATTAGAAGGTCTGAGCAGCTATTAAGCCTGCTTTAATTAAAAACTGAAAACAGAAATGGTTTTGAAGAATTCTTAAAAAAATTTATGACTATTAGCTGTCTATATGAGTATTAGCTATTTACTGTTTTGGAAGTAGTTGGAGCAGTAAAAGGTACAATTTTGAGCAAGCTGCTCAAAAGGCAAAGCAGTCATTTATAGCAATCTTGCTCAGTAAAACCCTAAATCAAAATCATCATGTTTTGACTGACTGTAAGGGCAAGCTGCAAGGCTTCTTTATCTGGTAAGTAGGAATATCTGTTGGTTCTGCCTTAAGTTTTCACTCTGGCTAGACATACAGACATATATATACTGAATCTTACCACATGAACGCCTGGGAGAAGAAAATGTTCTTAAAGAGGAGATGACTTATTAGAGAACCATTTTCTGTCTTTTTCTGGGCAAAGATCACAGAATCAAAGAATGGTTAAGGTTGGAAGGGACCTCTAGAGATCATCTAGTCCAACCTCCCTGCTCTAGCAGGGACACCCAGAGCACGGGGCACAGGGTGGCATCCAGGCAGGTTTGGAAGATCTCCAGAGAAGGAGACTCCACGGCCTCTCTGGGCAGCCTGTTCCAGGGCTGTGGCACCCTCACAAGAACTTCTTCCTCACATTGAGATGGAACGCCCTGTGTTTCAACTCTTACCATGCCCCCTTGTCCTGTCACTGGCCACCACCAAGAGGAGTTTGGTCCCATCCTCTTAACACTCTCCCCTCAGGTACTTACACATATTTATTAGATCTCCTCGCTGTCTTCTGTTCTCTAGACTAAACTGGCCTAGCTCACTTGCTTAGTCTTTACTCATAAGATAGATGCTTCAGTCCCTTTTTGTAAGGTAACTAAGTCTTAAGACGTAATAAGAACTTAAGAAAAAAAAAATCTAATTTCAACTTTTTCAATTGATTTAAGACATAGTTTTCTCTTACCTATAGTGACAATTTGTGTTGCATGTTTTAATTTGAAGGAAAATGACCTAATATTTGTTTACCTTATAAAGATTCTGTTGATATGGAGGTTAAGAGGTAAGAAATGATTGGAAGTGAAGATAAACAAAGGCAAGAAAATATTCTTGAAATGATGCCCGATTTATTCCTGCTTTCTTCTATTTTTTTCAGCTGTAATTTAAATCCATGAAACTTTATCCATATAAAGCAAAAGAAATACATGGCTGACTTAGCTTAAGCTCTGCTTTCAGACACCATTATGTAAATGAAGAGTGGCTGTGATACAACAAAAAGAAAAAAAAAACAAGGATAATATATGATCTTCTGATATGTTGGATTTTTACTGAACTTCTAGTTAAATGCTGCTTATTTTCAGCTTAGACCTGCTTCTATCACAAATTATTTTATAAGTAATACTACAACCTTCAGCAATTCATTCAAATAAATGCTCAGGGAAGTTACTGTCGCCTATACTGAAGCTCTGTTCCAGTCTTTTAAAAGCCATTCTCAATTTCTATAATATCTCTATTTCTATGATTTCATATATGCTTAAATATTCTAAGACCTTTTGCTCTGAGATTTTATAACAGACTATACTTTCCTGGAGTGCTGAGTGCAGCATAGGAATGAGCATATATATCAAGTCTCATGTTGCTTGAAACTCCTGTTGACTTGAATAAAAATGGAGTTGAGCCATGGAAAGAAAATATATTCTTTTACCACACACAGGGCAAGAGAAGTATCATCTGGTTTAAAAAAATAGTTAATCCAAACAGGAATACTGTCATGTGCTCAGCTGGCATACTTCTAGTATTCATTTAGTTATCCCTATTGCTGGAGGGAGTAAAGTAGTTGCTGAATGAAAATAACAAGAATGGGAAGTTTTCCATCTTGATAGCAATTTCACCACCAAGTTTTTTTTTTTTTTTTCCTTCCCTTCCTGCCTTTTGGTTTTTTTTTTGTGATTACACTAAATAAGGAAAATTCCTCAGCCAGGAAAATTTACAGATAATGCAGTCTAAGCCATGAATTCTTGCATATTCTTTGAGCAAGCACATTTCTTGCTCAATTACTTGCAGGATCACAGTCTTTAAAATAAGACCAGCTGAAACTGAAGTCCTAAATACTTGGCTAACATTTCTTTAAAACTAAAGCTTAGAACTTTTTTTTTCTTTTAATGACATGTTTGGTCCCATTTGTTGTTTATATCCTTTATTGTGAACCATGTCTTGAAATACTGTGAAGCCTTTCTGAAAGTGTGATATGAAGGAAGAATGAATATAATGAATGAATTATGAAAGTAAAAACCTTACTTCGCTTATCATGGTTTTGATGGTATAAGAAGTGGTCATTAAAACTGATAAATCCTTCAAGATTTAGCTCAGTATTTATAGGTGGCTAATTTATTTTTTCCCCTTTCCATACATGTTTATTAGGGATATCTATTTGTTATATAATTCCATAAAACCTACTTTACAACGCTTTGCCCATGTAAAGTGCTTTTATATAGCCATAATTTTAAACTCCAGCTTTGCAGTTCTTTAATTATGACTCCTAGGGGCTGACTCTGTCTAAAAGTGATGTATCATTGTATAGTATTTGTATTGCTATTTCTTATGTCTTTTAAAATAATGAAAGAATTGAAAGAAAATCTTTTACCAAGTAAGGTTCTCTCAACTTTCTTGAAAAACTAAGTATGCTGAATTTTATTTTAAACAGTGCCATTCTTAAATGTTGTAATGTCCTTTTATTGTATCTAACTTCTTTTTAATTTTCTCCAGAGATCAAAAATAGCAGTGTATGAAAAGATGTGGACCTACATGAAATCAGCAGAGCCATCAGTGTTCACTAGAACTACTGCAGAGGGAGTAGCTCGTGTCCGCAAATCCAAGGGCAAGTTTGCCTTCCTGCTGGAGTCCACCATGAATGAATACATTGAGCAACGAAAGCCATGTGACACCATGAAAGTGGGAGGAAATCTGGATTCGAAAGGCTATGGCGTAGCCACACCGAAGGGTTCTCCATTAAGGTGGGTGGAATAGTATAACAATATAACATGTGTTGTTATAGTATTCCACCTTCCCTGATGTCCCTGATATAGCTCTTTTTGTTTTGTTTGTGAACGTGGTATGTTATTTTTCTTTCATTTCATTTTTTTCTTTGATCAACAAAGGTAACAGTTTCTAATTGCAATATGAATTTAACAGCTTTAGTTGGCAAACCTTTCAAGGCCATATAAAAACCCAACTGGTTGAACACTAGCTACTCAAAGTCAGCCTGAATGGACGTAACATCAGCTGTTCAATTTCATCATCTTTTTCACCAGATTCAGTCCAGTAGAACAGTATTATTCCTGCATTATTGGCATCAGTAATATGCATACATGTTATCTTTTGCTTATTGGTCTTGAATGCTGATTTCTGAATAAGAAGCTGCTTGTAGCATCTTTCTTTTTGTTTATTTTTCAAATGCCAACACTCAAAAGCATCTATTCATTCATTCATTAAAGCAGCTTTATTAAAGCACCTTCTTATTTAGAAAAGGAAGTTTGTGTTTCTAGCATTATGCATTTCAGTACTGCCTTCAAACTCACCAGTTAACATGCTATCCAGTGCATTCAGTCAAGTAGGAGAGGTTTTGATTTAGAGACAGAGCCTCATCTGCTTTTTATTCAATTTGTCAGGGAAATGGAAGCAAAGGTACAAGTTCTGTGTTAAAATTGGCAATATTTCCCATTGTATTGCCTTTGATTTTTAAGACAAACAAAACTTCCTTTTTCTTCTGGTAGACTTGCCAATTTTATTTAAAGCAAAAGTACAACTTCTGAACTGAGAAAGTGTGGACTTCGTAGTTTTAAAGCAACAGGGTACATGCGAGCATGGGTGGAGAGGCAATGGCATGCTAAGCAACCAACATCTCACATATACTTGAACTTTACCCATGTTATCACAAAGATGGGATACAGCAGGCTCTGATGAAACAGATTCACAAAGAAAATGAGCTAGGCTGAAAGGAAGAACTGAAAGTGCAAAAGGAGACATAGTTCTGTGTAGGAAATAGCTACAAAGGTACCTGTGTCATTCCACAGCTACAGAGAAAATGTTACTACCAGTGTGCAAACAACTAGCCTGACTACCAACTCACAGATTCAACCTGCCACAAACCTCAGTAGTTTTACCTGTACTACACACTGACACAAATCAGTAAAGTATCATCAGATTCATTTACATCTGCATCAAAAGAAGATTAGTACACACAGGGGAAAATCAGGCCAGTTAGTGACTGACTGAGTTTTTTGTCCTTAACATTCAGTATGATTCAGATTTTAAAAATGTTGCCTTTGCTATGGAATAAAGTGGTAAGAAGAGAAAGGAGTTAAGATGGGGAAAAAAAATGACAACAATAAAAATATCAGTTGTAAAAAAGGTATGTCCAAAACTCATTATGTTGATAAGGTAGAAGGCAGCATATGATAAGAAAATCAGACTTCTGGATATATTTTCAGAACACGCAGACACCTATTTGTTGTTTTATATTTCTAATATATTGCTATTTCTTTCTGTGTTTCAGAAAACCTAGAAGTGGTAGGCAGCCCTGCAATTATGAGTAGAGCTGCTTTTCCTGCAACTCAGACACTAAAGAAAAGCCCATTGCTGGCACAGTCATTCTTTACTATACCAAAGCATGGGCAAACTTTTTAGGAATCACCTTAGCTGCTGTCATACATACCCTAGCAGTAGAGCTTTTGTTGTAAGAAGACTTTATGGTGCTCTTTAGTCCATGTCACTCTTTCCAGCACAGTAGTCAACACTAACAACAAGAGACAGCCTATTATAAATTAGCATTATTAGCCAGTGGAAGTTGGTTTATACTGAATTTGGGTTTATTTCAGGCTTGTTCAGTAGGCTAGATAAAAATACCTAGGAGTAATAGGATAGAGATGAAAGAGAGCTAGACACAGAAAGAAGAGGGACTAATAAGATAGTATCATAGAAGAAGCAGAGGAAGAGTGTAGTCATGATTGTAAGAATGAAGTCTAAATTCCCAGCTCTATCCAGCTAAAGACCAAATTCTCATATATTTCAGGAGATCACAATTTGCTCAAACTGGGCAATAGCAAGTATTATTAGGGTGTTTAATAGCAATTACTTTTCACATCTTGAAATATGGTTAGAAAAGAGGTTTAGGGAAGATCCCACCCAACACAAAAATCAAACAAAATCTTCTTTAAAGCTGTCTCAACTGGCTGCCAATGTCCATGCCTTTCCCGAGCCTTTCTCTCACATGTGCTAAGCTGCTTGTTCTCCTGCTGAATCAGATCCATTGCACCCCATTCCCTCTCTAGCTTCATTGCTAAAACCTCCAGCAACACATCAGTGCTGCTCTTCCATTAAAACATTAAGTGACTTGCTTAATGTTATGGATGAAAATAAAGAACAAGCAACACCTCACATACATACCACCTCCTCTATATAATGTCTATAGACACTAGTGCCAAGTGAAGAGGAGAAAAGCTTCCCATGTGCTTTTGAACAGAAAAGATAACTTTGTGTTAGACCCAGATGATTATTGGTTAATATTAATTCCCTAGGCAGATGTAATTTTTAACTGCATGCTTCAGTATTTTCTGAAATGCTTTAAATTGTAAAATGTGCTGATTTGATTGCATCTCACATGGTGTTTCTTCTATTACTGATCAGATGACTTATGTAACTGCTCCCTACACAGATAATTGCAAATATTGAACATGCAGTTTGAAATTCATGAAGGGCAGACTATCTAAGTTCATTACATAAAGTAGTTTAAAAATATAATTTGCTATGGGAATTTTAAATTCTATATTTTATCTAATAATCATAATTTCCTATTTAAGTTATATATGAGACCACAAATTACTTGACATAATTCACAAATAATTGCAAGTAACATAAAGGTTAAACACCCACATTCTGTCTTGGGCTATTCAAGACTAGGGGAAAATGTCATTTTTTTTTTCCTACTGAATTATGCATAGCAAATTATTCACTATGCTCTTTCACATATTTCACGAGACACATTTCACATTGACATATTTCACACCTATTTCACATGAGATATTTGGATATTAATCTTCCTTCTACTTTCAATGATTATTGTAAATTAGGAATTTCTATACTGAAAATGTAGTAGCAGGTGCCTAAAATCGATGTAAGTGTATGGAGAATCACAGTATGTATTTTCACACACTGGAAAAAGTGCAGTAGTCTCTGGCATTATGTAATCAGATTTCTATGTGTAGTATAAGCCTGGTGATAGCTCCCTACCATCACATTACTCAATTCAAGTTCATTTCATAATGTGTTTCGTCACTCATGAAGATGAAATCCATCTGTTAGAGTGATCAATGGACTGGTCTCTCTCTTGCTCATGACCCTAGACAGGAGCAAGATAGTGGATTTCAATGCACAACACTTTCTTAGGGTGGCTCCATGCCTTACTCCTGCAGTGTTCAACCAGTAAATATTGACAAATTTTGATGAACTCTTCTCTGTGCTGGTGAAGGATTAGAATTCATGCATATCACTGGGCAGAAGAGAATGAGAAATGCCTGATGTGTGTTTTTTTTATGCCCATCTAGTGGTACTATGGTTACACATCATGTATGTCTCCTTCCTCCCTTTGCAGTGATATTCATTTCTATATAAGGTGGTAAAAGACTGACATATTTGAAAAATAATGTGGTATTGAGGGCAAAGGCCATCATCAAAACAAACAAAAAAGAGTTTCTCTCATGGTACTACCCAGCTGTACCTACTGCCTTCTCTTCCTACCACGGTAGGTATCTGTCCAAAACTACTGTGTAGTAATCAGTGTAAAATATTGAGTTTCCTTCTTCTTAAGGTGGTATTTTCAAAGGTGATTAAGAAGGTGCTGCTTGTCTTCTTAGCAAGACCTGCCTTTGTGAATGTGAATGTGTCATTAGAAGACATTCCTGTGGCCAAGCTTTTGGCCATTTTGGAGTGCCATTTGCTTGTCTGCCCTGTCGCTTGCAGTAATCTGTGTTTCTAGAGGGTAGTACCTAGAAATCTTGTGCTATTCAAATCCTATGCCTTGCATGTCTGTGCTTTTCTGTTTTAGATATGTAGGCATCATAAACAAGTTTGAATAGTGATGAGCATGAAAAGAGTTCTTCACTCTAAGAGGTAAAGAGAAAGAAAGTAGAGGCGATGTTGCCTTAAAAGTACCCTGGAAGTTTTTTGTACTTTGTTTGCCTCGAAGCTACTTGATGCAAGGAATGAATGGCCATTCAGCTAAAAAAAACCAGGAGTTGTCGTTACTTTTTCTGTGATTGTTTTATACAAGGGCTCCGTGCTAGCCTTTCCTACAGTGCATAGCATCCAGTGTGAATGAGCGAGGGCTGGTCAGGTTGTGAGTGTCTGGTCACGCATTTTGAGTCTCATCAGATAAGAGTGGCAAGATTAGACCTAGCTGAATAATGAACTGTAGTGAATAGACATGTTGTATTTTAAAGACTGGTACTGTTTGTTAACGAATCTGGTGTAATATAGAACTACATCCAGTTCCCACAAATGCAATTGCAGTTGATGTTTATACATATCAATCTGTGATTTTACATTTCATTATTCAAGACTTTTGTCTTGTTCTGTTTTGTTTTTTTTAGTAAAGAAATAACTCTGATTTGGCTTTAGACAGAAAAGTGTATGAATTGAAGAGGAAGAGGAAAAGCGCTACCTGATGATAGCAGTTCTTTGCTGTGTGACGAGTAGTGACATGAACTGACTCTTTCTGCTAAAGTGCCAGTTCTTTACTTGTTCTTTACTGTGTTTGTGTTCATGTGTGGTGGTATTTATGTATTGTATTAACGTGTGGGTTACTTTCCTGATCGTTTTAGCACTCAGTGTGAGGTGGAGAAGTACGTGAATGAAGCTATGGGTTTTAGTTTCCCTCCCTTGCAAAGAAAGTGTGTCCTGGAGAGTGCTTGGAATGGATCTACTTATTTTATAATAATTATGCAGTACCTGAAAGATTTAAACTGGAGATGAGGTCCCTGTTTTGAAAGGATCACTGCCTTGTTAATTTGTGAGTTTATATAAGTAAGGAAAAAATTGTTATGAACAAACTCTCAGGAGGGAAAAAGAGGACTTTATAATCTACCATTCTGATCTCAGTGACTTTAGTGAATCTCCTAGGTCCACCATGAAACATATTTTCTCAATGGCACATCTTTAAAATTGCCATTGTTTCATTGCTTAATTTCAGCATGATTCTGCACCTGGCAACGCTTTTCAGGTTTACGGCCAGTATGGTCCTTTGGTTAGAAATGCAAGACTAGGGCAAATTTATTATGGTAGCACATGAACATTGACCCAAAATGTTGGCAGATCTTACATAGTATTGGATGTTCCTTATTCTTTGGTTTGGACCTGTTTCTCATTGACCTGAAACAAGCATGGGAGTAAGAAAATAAGAGTAAAACAGATAGATAGCATAATTTCTTGTAACAGGAGACTGAACATTTTGTCAAATTCTGTCAAATGTTTTCAGAAACTGGAGTATTAGGATTGTGGGAAGAATTCCCAGGTCATCATTCACCATCGAAGCTACTTATTGTTAATACATTATGCTGAGGTGGTACCAGTTTCCATTTTTACCTAGGTTTTATAGATCAGTGAACTGATAATTCAAATCAAGCTGTAAAGAAATGAATCAGAGTCATTACACCATATTCACCAATGAGGATAGATAAAAATATTCATGCTGAAACTTCTTGCATTCTTTAGTTTCTTATGATTTCTATTAAATTGGTTTGGTGTGCACAAAAATAGGTATAGTAGTGACTATTCCCACTGGTTAATGGAAAAACTAGGAAAACTTGTTGGAGCTGATCAGCAAGATATTTTCATACACTAATGTTTTCTAACTTTTTGTATCTGTGAATCCTCTCAAAACCAGAATTTTCTCATGAGTGAAGTTTCCTTGCCGTGATTGTGTTGCATCATGAATTATCCAGTTTTCCTGTGCCAGTATTTGTTGTATCCCATATTTTTCTATTTTCAAAGTACTTGACTGGAGATTTTTTTTTTTAACCAGTATCACTGATTCAGCCATTTTAGCATGTGGTCTTTCTGGGCATCTATGCTGCATTTTTCACTCAGTGGAGTGTCACATTTCTAGAAAGATACAGAAATAGGCAGTGATAAGGTGCATTTGGGTCACTATGTAGAGGTCCATGTCCTCGGATGTGCTGATTTGGCAATTCAGAGAGAAAAGTGGGTCTTTTCTCTTTGCTCAACCAATCAACATTTGTCAGTGTTCAAGAAACATGTAGATAGATAACACACTTAGGGACATGGTTTAGCAGGCATGCTGGTTCATGGTTGACTCGATGATCCTGAAGGTCCTTTCCAAGTAAAATGATTCTGTGATTCTAATACTGGAATCTAAAGACTTCTCCAGAGGACCCTGACCACAAGCAACCTCCACAGTGAGGAGAGATCCAAAGCAATCAAGTGCAATTTCTTTCAAGGATTTCTCTTGTCCTACTAGAATCTCTAGTCTTGCCCATAATCAACATAATCTATCTCTTCATAGAGTCTCTGCACCAAAGCACTGCCTGCACCAAAGCACTGAAGGTACTAGAAACTGGTTACTTATGTTTGGTGTAGAGAAGTTACAGAAGCAACTGGTGGGATAAGGATGTTAAAAACATATGAGAAATGTGAAATCACTGAGTTTGACCTTTACTTTTTCCAAACTAGAAACTCTTTGCCCTAGAAAATACTTCATTAGTCTCTATGCTGCTGCACTGAATGCCCTTTCTGTGTTCTAGTAACAACAAAATAAATCAATATATCTTTGAAGCACTTCAAAGAGCCACCCATGATCTACCTTGCCCTACAGAATCTATTTCTCCATTGCCACTTCCAGGAATTTGTGGGGAATTCATATTGAACAAAGCTCTCTCGAGTATGGAGAAGAGACCCAAGCATCGCAGGAGTTGCTTATGTTGTGCTTGTCTAGGAATAAAGCAAGCATGATGATGATCAACTGCAGATAAAGCTGCTCTGAGAAGCCCCTCTCATAGTTTAGTCACAAAAAGTCACAGTCTGACATTTCTGCTCATGTCATTCTGTACCATACCCCAGAGATGGTCCCAGGGATTTTTAAATTACTAATTGTGAAATAAGGGGCTATAAAGCAGGAGTGAAGGGTCAGAGTAAGCTGGAGATAGTGCAATAATGAGTGCAGTGATCCATGGTCTGAAAACAGCAATAAAACTATTGCCTAGAAAGGTATTTTATATCTAAATGTTGCAGTGGTGATGAGTATTTTAAATCAGCTATGGATCTCAGTACAAGGGGTGACAATGCTGTTCTTTTCCTTCAGATTTGTCACTGCCTTAACAGGACAGTGAAGTAATTTTCTATCTTTGTTCTCTTTATTTTAGATGATACTTATGTAGGATCCTTGCCCTTCTGATATTTATAGATTACTAATGGTAGAACTGTCCTGCATTATAGAAGCACTGTTTTGGAAGACCGTAGTACTTGGTACCTGAACAAGTTTCATAACAAGCTTATTTTTTACAGTCTATCATATGCAAACACAGTAGGAGCTTCGGGTTCTCAAATCTGAACAAATGAAAATTTTCAGGCTGATAGTAAAAAGCAGCAAATATGTGACTGTCATCAATGCACTTCCCTCCAGCTGTCAGTGAAGACCAGAAGCTCTAAAAAACACTGATAGCGCTGCTGTACATATTTGTCGCTGACTTTTACAAAAGTTTTCTAAGGTGCTTGATAACTGTCAACCAATTCCCAAAGTATCCCAGTGGGACACATAAATGTTATGGTTTCCAATCTATAGATGCTTTGAAGAACAGATTCTGCTTCTTCTCACTTCAAAAAAATTTCCTGTGCCCTTTTCCCTGACATTTCCACAGTCCCTTGTAAAGCAGCTCAGCAGAGGGCAAGATGCAGCCCATTATACTTTAACAATGTGGACAGTTATTATTTCCCTTTTCATTATAACTCTCTGGCTGTTTAGGTGTCAATTCCCAGGAAATTGCTAGGCTTCAGAATATGTATTTATTAAGGGCCAAGCCAGCTACCTTTTGAAACTGGTGGTAAAGTTCCCACTAAATAAAAGACCTATCCCACTAAGATAATAATTGTCCAGGCAAATTGTAGGTAGACTGTAGAAAGAGCACAGGCCACTGAAAGGCATCTCAGCAGCTTGTAACAATACCTCCCTATGTATCTGACATTTGAGAAATGAACAGTATTTTAAAACCAGTTTACCATTAAACCTGTGCAATAGTTGCAGAACTGCCCACTTCCAAATAACAATAAGTACCAGATAGACTCCTGAGAGACAAAAAAAGAGAACATTTTGTCTTTTCTACACAGCTCTGCTTCTTCTGAAAAGTTGCAACCCAAATTTGGAAAAAAAAAAGTTTGTTTCTGATTGGACCAGTATCATAGACTATTGTGCTCTGTCCTACGGTAGGCTTTATGGAGGGGATGAACTCCTAGGAATGCAGAATGAAAAGATGTTCCATTAAAAAATCACAAAACAGAATTCAGAAGGCAAAAGTTTGACATTCAGTTTCCTGAGCTTTTTCTGCATATTATTTTAGCTATTCTGTGTCTTGACATGACACTTTTAAAATTACGCTATTCCTCTGCTTCAGCAAAATGTTCAAAAAATGTCCTAGTTTCAGATAAAAACTTCCATAGTTGCATCTAGCTAAACAACGTGAGTTTAAAAGTTTGTTTGATAAAAAGGGTGACTTGTCAATAGTTATTTCTTTGAACTGGTCTATACTGTTTAATTTGGGAATTTGTTTCTTTTTTTTTTGTCTTACTTCCCTAGTTGTCTTTAGATATCTTTTTCTTAGGTCTCTCTATTTTTATAGGGAGAAGCCTTGCCCTCAGTGTTCTTTCTTCCTCACTTCTTCCCCTCGCAGTTAAGTCCCTGAGTAAGAATTTAATCAAAGTAGTGAAAGGATTTAGCTGCTGTTTAACATCTGTGTGACGGAAGAAACAACTCTCCTATATCCTTCATTCCTAACACCTAACACAGGTGAGACTTGCAGGTGAGAGCTCTCTAAACATCTGACTGCCCATCTGTTACCTCCGTAAGAGGCATTCTGTGTACATAAGTACACATTAGGCACATTCCAATCTATTGCTTCTACGTTTCATTTTAGAGAAGCCAAAATTTACAGCCATGGTTGTCTTAAGTGTGGCTCTTACTGTTAAAATGAGACCTTTAGTTCCCTTGATATGGATTTAGGCACCTAATTTTGCACACAGTAATATGGAAGTTCTTTTTATAACACTTCATGTGGTGTCATCTGCATTATTCAGGTCTATTTTGGATCTGAAAGCTCTGAGTCTACTGAAAAATATCAGCGGACCCAGCTGGACATCTGGGAGTTACTTTCTAGAGAATGTCTCAACTTTTCTGGTTAAGTCATAGTACTAAAATTCCAATTGCCAAAATTCTTCATATTTTTATGAAATATGAGAATTCTTCCATTGTCACATGGACAATTCTCTGTAGTTTTTTAAAATATATTTTCAGGCAATATTTTTGAACTTGAAATTTTCCAGAAAAGCTTTCTCCTGTTACACAAACCAGTGTAAACACCAGGATGCAGGCTGAGGGTCAGCTCTTTATTGGTATTAATTAGAAGATTATGTCCTTCTATGTGAAAAGCTGTGGGAAAAGCCTACATTTTGCTTTTCTGCACTGTATGAGACCCATTACCTCAGGTTTTTATCAGTAAATGTTAGTGTTTTAATTATATTTTGACCTTACCTGGTAATGAGGTGTTTTTTTCTTTTAAATCTTCCTGAACACTTGGCAATTAGTTCTATTTGTGCAGAGTTGAATATTGTCAAGTCAGGCTACGGAAGTATAGTTAAAAAGTGAGCAGAAAGTTATTAGTTTCCTGAGGACTGAAATATGCTCCTATGACAGCTAAATAAACAGGCTGCTGCTTTCTATATCTCTTTCAGACAAGGGGCAATTTTACAAGATTGCTTTCAATTAGAGTGCATTTAGGTCGTCCTATTTGTGGGTCACAAGAGAAGGTATAATGACATCAAATAAAATAATTGCAAATAAATATGCCACATCTAGAATACTACATCTTCTTTTGCGCTTCTTAGGTTAAGAAAAAGGTCAATAAAGGAGCTATTCCAGTGGGGGTTATCAGGGTGTTTAGGAGTGAGACATTTACCCTGAGAGGAGAGGCCAGGGTATCTGGGTTTGTTCAGCCCGCAGCAGAGGTGGCTTCAGGGGTATCTAACAGATGCTTCTCAGTGCCTCCAGGGAACACGAGAGGGACAAAGCCAGTCCCTTCACAGAAGTTTACAGGGAGGACAAGGGACAATGTGCTGAAGTTGAAACTAGGCTCATGCTAGGTGTGCAGAGAAGCTTTTCCCCATGAGGACAGTCAGGTAATGGTACAGGTTACTTAGAGAGATTGTGCAGTCTCCATCTTTGAAGATTTTCAATAGCTGCCTGGATGAAGCTCTGAGCAACCTGGCCTAATCTCAGAGGTTAGACCAGGAGCCTCCTGATAATCCTTCCAACCTGAATTATCTTTTGATCCCATTGTGCCAATTAATGATGGAAGTGAAAAGGGCATCTCCAGCCATCACATTCAATCTCTTAACTTGCCAAGTGACCTCATATAGTTGCCGGCTAAGTGACCCTAAGGGTCAAGGAGGAAAGAGTTCTCTGATTGTGTGAGGCAGACCACTCAGGTTGGTTCTCATCATGGTAAAAGTCATGTAGGAAAATCAGGAACATCTCACATTTATAGACTGAGCTGAAGGAATTTGTGTGTATGGTTAAGCTCAGCCTATCACTAAGAGATAAGCGAATCTCATAGGGAGGTCAGAAGACTAAATTCTATAGCCAGATTGAACAGTTGCCTAAAAAAGCCAAAGATTTCTGAGTCAAAGAAATGTAGCTAACTGAGTGCAAGACTGAAAATCATGTCAGACTGATAAGATTAATTATGATCCTGTTTCTGATTTCCTGGGAGTCTTGAAGGAAGTCTGTTCACCTTCTGACTTTAATTTAACTTTTGCAAATTGAGGGTAATGACAATTGCCCATCAACCTCAGAGGGGTATAAGGAAGATTAATGACATAAAGTTTACAGTACTCTGAATATGTGAAGTCCTTTCCTATTTCAGCAGTTTGTATTATTATTAAAAATCCATGGAGTTGTGTGACTCAAAATCAACCCCACAATAGACTTCTCAGTGTCTTTGATCAAAGAGACTGTTTTGGAGAAGAGATAATAGGGAAAATGTAACCTCAACTAATGGGTTCTTAAACATGGTCTAATGACCAGATGGTATTCTGTCTTCCCCTTAGGAAGCATTAGAAGAAATCTCCATTACCAATGGACCCAGTTGCCTCCTTCTTGTTCTTATTAATCATGGGAGCATATATTCAGGATCAATAATTGCATTTATTGAATCTCCATATCTGTTGTTTTCTCTGTTGTATGGTTGCTTGTGTTTGTGCTTAGCTCTAACTTGTACGAGTGTTGGTGCACTTGCATTTTCTGCAATCTACATGGCTGTGCCAATGGCAGCAGCATTATACAGCTGGTTGCCAGAGGGACTGGATTGCCCTTGTCTGATAATTTCACCTGATCTTGGACTGATGTTCAGCTGGCTTCAGGGCATTTTAATTATCAGAACACAGATATTGGACCAACCATCTCGTCTAGTTGCTGGCACCATTTATGTTTGTCTCAGCCTATCAGATCTTCCTCATTAACTTCTGTGATAATATTCTGACAGAAAGTCCTAGGAACTCTTCCAACTAATCCACATCTTGGCTGCTCACCAAATAAGGCTTTATATGACACAACTGTAATTGCTTCATTTGTATGGCATTGATCTGCCATTAGGCAAAACACAAGCCAGCATTTCAGTAAGGGTCAAGTTATGCCATATTATTTATTGTTTGCATTGCAGTTGCAGCTTCAGTTCCCACCTGGGGAATAGACCCCCTATGTATCTACCAGTCTCTGATTCTAATTAAAATAATAGGCTTCAAAGTCTTGCTTTATAATTAGACCAAGAATTAAGAAACTATCTCTTAGCAGGGATCTTTTGATTTATTTATGGCTTTCTAATCCTTCTTGCCAAAAGAACATCAATATGAAGTCCCAGAAAAAAAATGTAGAGATACGGAAATCTCTCTTGCCTCTTCTCAATCTAATTTTAGCCCTGAGAAGAGTATATCAGACATGCTCTTCTTATTAGTTAATGGTCTGTTTCTGGCAACCATAAAAATCAGGCATCTGTGTTGATTTCTCAGCGACACCAATTGCTTTTGACACAGTGGCCATGTTATGTTAATACCTCTGCAGATACTGCTGTCAATGAATGAATGAACTCATAAGCAAACTGCATTTTTGCCTTATAGGGTTCCCATGTGAGCGAAAGGGCTTTTTCTTCATCACTAGAGGAAAACAGTGGATGAGCAGACAGATGATATTACAGTATTTTCAATACCATATGGTATGTTGATGGTATTTGACTTTGCAGTAATTTCATTCTTCTTTCTTATTAAAGTGAGACTGGTAATTTGAGAGCTGACTGGCTGAAAGTCAAATCAGATAAGTAAAAGATTGGTGCTCATTAGAAACAGCTAAAGAAAATAATAGCTTTGGTTCCTAAAATATAGTTTCAGAAATTCCACTGAATCTGTCTGCTTCTCAAATTCTTGAGAGTAGTAACAGCAATAATTTCATTTTTCTCCAGCTGCAGCTGCTGGGCAGATTACAGGAGGGCTTTCTTTGTTGTTGTTTCGCCCCCACACACACCCTTTTCAGTGTGACTTATTTATGTCTCTGCCATCCTGAAAGTGGTTAAACACATTTCAGTTTGCTTGGATTTTCTTCTGAAGACATCTCAGAAACATTGGCTTGGACAGAGCACTTCTTTCACCATATTCAGAATAGTGTTGTCTTGAATCCAGTTTAATCCTAGTTTAAACTAATGTTTTTAGAGCGACAAAGGGGACTGGAGCATCTATCGTATGAGGAAAGGCTAAGCGAACTGGGCTTGTTTAGTCTGGAGAAGGGAAAACTGAGAGGAGATTTCATCAACATGTTCAAGTACCTGAGGGGTGACTGCAGGGAGGACAGGACCAGGTTCTTCTCCGTGGTGGCCAGTGGCAGGACAAGGGATTTCAGTGCAAGTTAAAACATAAGAAGTTTAATCTCCACATGAGGAAGAACTTTCCTGTGAGGGTGACAGAGCCCTGACACAGGCTGCCCAGAGAAGTTGTGGAGTCTTCTTCTCTGGAGATCTTCCAAACCTTCCTGGATGCCACCCTGTGCCCCATGCTCTAGGTGTCTCTGCTGGAGCAGGGGGTTGGACTAGATGATCTCTAGAGGTCTCTTCCAACCTTAACTATTCTGTGATTCTGTAATGTAATATGAAAACTATTTCCCAAAAATATTCCACCATGTGACCTTGTTATGAGTTTTGCGTGCCCAGTCATCCATAGTAAAGGGCAACATTGTAAAACTATTTTTGAAAAGGTAAATCTTTAATTTTCATATGCAATTTTTTTTCCTTCTCTAGTTGAAAAATAATAGTGTAAAACTTGTCTATAAATCGTCTTATATACATAGTTGAAATTCTGAATGTACACAAACACAAAATGGAGACAGCATTCCACAAATGCAAAAGGTCTCATAATATTTTACTTGTCTTAGACATTGCCCTACTGGAGTAAACAATATTATCCTGATTTGTTAGATTTTCTTAATCTACTTATTTTCTGTGAGGTCTACTACTGAAAGGCCTTTGGTATTTGCCAGAGAAATGTCAATGTGCAAATTATTTATTTCTAAAAAAACTGTTTGCTACAGAATAATCAGGATAGACAGTAGCTTACCATTTCTTAAACTAACATCTTAAACTAAGCAGTTTTTTTAATGAGGTCACCCTGCTTGCAAGAAAGATGCAGCAACATAGCACAAAGAACTAGAATATCAGGAAAGAGCATTTCCAATCAAATATATACCTCTTATGCATCCTAACAGAATGTATTGATAAAGGGTGAAATGCAACCTCACATAAGTGAAAGCTGAACTCTGAGCAATCTTTTCCAACATTACAAATTAAAAAAAAAAAATCTTTAGAAAATGCCAGAGGCTATACACTATGGTATCAAGAAAGGTCTTGGATTGGTCTTGGATATTATATGGATATTGGATATTAGATATTAGATGACAAGTGTACACTTATGTAGAAATAGGACTAGTTAGGAATTGGAAAGCTTAAGGTTTACAGAGACACCAACATGACATTTGCTGAGGCAGCAATGAGCTCTGATTGTTTCTAGAGGCCACAATAGCATTTTTTTCTGGGAATAGGTGATTCAGCCCGGGGTTGGACTACAGCAGAAACAGCATACACAAAGAATCTTCCTGTGGATGAATGCTGTGAAATGCTTAGTCTGATCTTAGGCACGGCATTTCAGCCACTACCGGGGTGTGTTGAATGGAATGAAAAACAACAAGCTACTGAAACAGCTGCCACCTGCACTGTGTTGGAAGATTTTGGATGTATCAAAATTTTTCTCTGCATAGAGTGGGCAGAGTCTGCCTTTTTGATGGGCAGTATAAAAATCTCCAAGTGATATCAGTCTAACTGAGATGGACATAAGAAGGAACTACCTCCTAAGCTCTAAGGAACTGCACTCTATTTCTATTTAATGAGCACTGGATTGTGTATACCATCTTTCTGGGCTCATCCTGGATGAAAATGGGAGCTCTGAAACATTCAGAAGCATAAATCTAAAATTCCTAAAGAATGTCTAAGGTATTACATAAAACACATTTAAAATTACTGATCAGCATCAGCAATGATGAATATTGTTTAAAATCCTACTGAAATCAAGTTATGCATTTTTAAAAAAAAGTCATGAATCTCCTATCCTTTCTTGTCAATGCTCTCTTTTTTCTCTCTCCATTTAGGGACATTGAATTTAGGAGTTACTGGGGAGGCAGGTGAAACAGAATGCAAACACCTTTCTGGAACCAGGCCATGAGGAAAGGGCTGCTTTACTGGGAGCTGTAAAAGGTCCATCACGTTTGGTTATTTCAGGCCATGCCAGAGATGAACCTTGCCCCATATGAAATAATACATTAAACAGTTTGAGGGCATGTATCAATAAATGTTCATTTTACTGAATTCATATTTTAAATCATTAACTTAAATTATTTCAGTAAATATAAAAATAAAATGCATAATCCAAATAAAGAGCTCTGGATTCTTCATGCTCTTGAGACAAGAGTTTCAAAGCAGTCAGCACTGAGCTAAGTCTATGCATAGGGAAATTCCCAGAGTGTGGAAACAAAGTTATACCAGTGCTAAAATAGTTTCGAAAAACCCCGCTCAAGCATTTAAAACAGCTGTATCCTGTTGCTGGTACTCAACTGTAGCAGCCTATTGGCATAATCCTGTTTATACTGCAAACAGCAAGAAAAAAAATCTACTGTTGAAAGTAGCATTAGACAACTGAGGATTCGGTGGTTGCTAGCCAAATGTAGAATAGCTCATAGCTTAGAAAAACTAGTATTTCTGTTTTTATTAAAGGACATTTATAGAACCAATAATCCTCGGGACAATTTTACTTTTTTTTTTCTTTACAGCAAAGCTTTGTGTAAAGCACAGAGACAAGCTGAGTTGCTTTTACAGGTCAAATGCTGTTTTTTTTTAGCTAAGCAAAGTATGTATTGGATTGCTTGTGCCAAGAAGCTTTTGCATGCTCTAATTGGAGTATCTTGCTGCAAGAGAGCTTTCAATGTATGTAAATATTTTAAATTACAGGCAGCAGACCTCTAGCTGGCGTAAATTTTCAGAACCTCCTTGAATTCAAAGTAGGTATGGCTTTTTGTAGCAGCAGTGTGTCTCCCATTAATTGGAATGCCTCCTGATCCTCAAGGTGTCAGAATTTTCCTCATATTTGTTTACAAAACACAGTTCAAGTAAATGAGCTGCATATGCAGGCTATACAGAGGAGCTATAAAGACCTCCTGACTGTGTTACTTAACGGTCTTATTTAGATGGTTAAATGTAGAGTGATATACTTATTTTAATTAGAGACAACTGAAAAGTATTTAAGCTCTGCTTTTAATTCCTCACCTCTAAATAAAAGAGCACACTCTTAAAAAGATACTTAATTCCTTTGGATTATGCAATGTTTTGAGATGTATTTGATAGAGTTGATCAAAATGCAAATTAATAGTGGATCTTTAACATTTAGAAATGTTTACTTCTAATGCAACATGAAGCCAAAAGAACACAACCTGTCAATTGCTTTTTTTTCCCCAAGATTGATCTTTCTTCAAGCCATTTCCTCAGAGGTATATATATTTTGCAAGATCCAATTCAATAGACACTCACTGTCCTGCATAATCCTCAGTTGGCCCTATGCCATTCACCTGAGAGATTTGATCTAGCCCTTTCTCTAATAAATATGTGTTCAGAAATGTAAGAATAGCAGAAGGGCCTGATAGATCCCACTGCAGAATAGCTAATAATGTTGTGCAAGCTCACAGCTTGAGCACTGGTAGCTTTCTGTAGAATATAAATAATGAGGCAACCTAATAGAGTAAGTGCCAGGGACTCTATTTTTATTTGAACTATCAGCTAAATGTAAAAACCTCTTGATATATATATATATATATACCATGTTTCAGCATTTGATTTTGATTTCTTTATAGAAATAGCAATAGCATGCAAATCTTTAAAAATTACATTTTTAAAATCCTATAATTTTTGAATGTGTTTAAAAAGACATGATTTCCAAATTGGCATTTTTTTTAAACTTTTGATTGTTTTTCTTGTAAAAAATGCTCTTGCATTTAGATCTCTTTTTAATATTTGCATTATTGATCCTTCAAGTCTTCTGAGTATAGAATGATGTAAGCTTTGGCTACATATTCCTCATTAAAGGAGTGCTTGTTTCATTCCTAATTTATTAAATATATTCAGCCAAGGCATGCAGCTTTACACTTAATTTCTCTTGATGAGTTGTCAGACTCTTGAGCTGCACTGTGTATGTGTGCATTTTTGTATTACAATCCACCATCAACGCTTTTCAAAACATCATTAAAATATATTGCTCAGAAAATGGGCATTTTTTAATTTTTTGCTTGGTAAGGTTGCTTTTAATTTTTCATGTTCAAAATCATTTGAACAAGCTATACAAATACAGCAGCTCTTATTTCTCTAAATTTGTCTGGGGCAGACCCTTGGCTTATCCAGGAAACACTAGATTTTATGGTGAGAGGAGCCTGTTGAGAAACTGTGACCTCCTGTTCCCAAGCCACCTGGGCTAGACTAGATCATAAAGGAGTAATTGTGATTTACATCACTGAAATAAGGTCACTGTATTTGTCTTGAAAAGGCCCTGTCTCTGCTTTATCTTATCCTGCTAATCCAAGGAACCTGTCCCAGATGTGGCAAAGGGGTCATCCTGGAGTTGTGGGCAGGTGGCTATGGGGAGAACCAACTAAGAGTCATCTAATATTCTTTGAGTTGCCTGAGACAGAGCTTGTGCACATTGTTAACTGCCAACACGCCATTGACTGTCATCACTTGGTACCCATGTAGCGCAGGGTGGACTTGAGGAAACATGTTCCTTCCTTGAAACCCTCCTCTTGGTCTAAAACTGCATCCATTATTTTGCTTCCCTTTGTGCAGTAGCTTTTGTCCTCACTGCTAGCTATTCAGGACTTGCACAAAATTTTCCTCAAGAAAAATAATCAATAATTTCAATGAAGTGAAAAACTGAAAACTTGTATGGTTATGTGTGTACCGTTTATGCAGCTTTAGTATTTCAAAATTCTACTATTTGTCTGAAGTTAGCTGTGAGCTCAGAGAATTTGGGGTTCATCAGCGGTGGCATTCCTCTATAATGATCAAGTGCTGTGATGTCACACCTGAAATGCCCATGAAAAAAAAAAAAGTCTTTAAATGGTCAGGGACTCTGCTTTGCCTTTAGAAATGCAAGTTACACAGGTTTTGTGTGCCTAAGTTCAGAAAAAAAAAGATTAAGGAAAATGTGAAACATGTTTAAATAGGTAAGACACTTTATCTTTCCTTCCAGAACTCCACCAGGTGCCAGGATTGCTATTACATTCTCCCAGCAGAAATCCTGCTGTTATTGTAGAGAATACCCAGGGACTTGTCTGCAAGTTTAGCTCATTTAATATTCAGGAACAAGTTTCTGTCACCTGAATTCCTGTTAGAAGTCTCCTTTGCTGAATGTGCTCAGACCAAGGCTGACTACTCTGAATTGCATTCACAGTGAGTACTGAGTGCCTACGTCTTGCATGGCAGCCCATTGGTTAGCACTGTCACCAGAGATGGACAGCTTGATCTAGAGCACTCCTTATCATGAGCAAAGTAGACCTCCAGTTGATGTATAATCACTGAGTTTGCAAGGGACCCCTGAAGATCACCTAGTTCAACACCCTGCTCCAGCAGAGTCAGCTACAGTAGATTTCCTGGGACCATGTCAAGTTGGGTTTTGAATGTTTCTGAGGGTAGAGAGTCCACAAAATCTCTGGAGAACCTGCTCAAGTGTTCAACCCCTTCTCACAGTAAAAAGTCTACCTTATGTTCAGATGGGATTTCACGTGTGTCCATTGCCTCTCATCCTGTCATTGAGCACTACGAGAAGAGTCTCACTGTTCCATCTTATTTATACCTTCACATCGCACATTTATATGCGTTGGTAAGATCCCCCTCAACTTCATCTTCTCCAGGCTGAAAATACCAGCTCTGTCAGCCTCTCTTCATATGAAAGATGCTCCAGTCCCGTATCACAGCTGTGGCCTTTGCTGCATTCTCTCCAGGATATGTTTTTTGTTCCAGGGAGCACAGCACTGGACAGAGCACTCCAGTATGTCTACTCACCAGGGTTGAGTAGAAAGCAAGGATTACCTGCCTTGAACTGCTAACAATATTCATCCTAATGCAGCCCATGATATCATTGACCTTCTGGTTACATCTTGGGGAAGTATCTGTTGCAGCAGGTGACTCTGAATGGGAATGCTTTCCATCCACCCTATTGAATTGCTCTGCATCAAGGAATGCAACATTTTGGGAACTGAAAGAATTAGATGAAGAGAAGCTCTGGTTGAGGCTGTGGATATTTTATTCAAGCCTAATCAGGCTGGAGAGTCTTTTCTACCTATTGTGTATACGAGTGCTTTAAATATTAGACTGTCAATATGAATACACAGGCTAGATCTCATTCTACAAGGTGCATTTCATGATTTAGCTTTCGGTTTCTTAGAGATACTTAGCTGCAGCCCTGAAATAGCTGCTTAAAATGATGCATTAGTTCATGACTCCTGCCTTGCTGTTCCCTTGTGGACCCATGACTGCCTCAGATTTCTAGCTGTGTCCATGATGCTGGCTGCTGTGATTCTTAGCCTGAGTTTCTGCCTCATCCTCACTTGGTATCTGAGTCTTTACACATTTTGTGAATTCCCTTCCTGCAATCAAGCACTGAATTGGCACTTAGGTATCACAATGCTGAATGCGATAGTCATCTGGTGCTTTGTTGAATGTCTCCCTTACTGCTTTGTGCTGACTTGAGGTTCAACAGATGAGTTCTCTGTTAGCCATTGTTACGATCCAAAACTCACTAGCAGTTAAAGCAAACCATACTACCTGCTAGTATTCTTGTAGATAGTACATGAGTTATCCTAGTCTGAAATCATAGATGTGATTTGCAAAGGCCTGTCTACTTGCACTGCCTGTGTAGTTTTATGTCTTGCTAACTTTGAAAGTCATATTTGTTGCTGGTACAAATAGGGTCTTAATAAAAAGGTGATATTGATTAATATTTAAAACTACTTATTACTATTTATCCATGGGTATACGGGAAGTGATTTTAATTGAATGAGAATGATTTAATTCTCTGCAGGTTTTTCAACTTGTAATTCTGTAGAGAGCTTTAAGAAAGATGTGAACCATACATTTAAATCCTTGTCCATGTGCTCATATAAAAAAAGAGAGGAATTACTCTGATGTCCAGGGCTGCCATTTTGTCTAAACTGACTTGCTGATCGCATCCAAGGATGCTTTTTTCTTCTGAGTAATAGAAAATTCAGAATTGTACAATGGAAGCAAGGATTAAGAGACAAATATTCAAGTACTTGCCTGCTTTCTACTACTAAATCCTTAGTCTTCCAAAGCTTTCAATTCCTTTATTGAGGAACAAATTGTTCTTCGTTTGAAGTTCTAAGTGTGTAATTGAAGATTCAGTCCTATGTTTTAGTGATGGAAGAGCAGTTTCTGCCATTTGTACTCCATTCCAAAATACCTTCCTTTGTGCCAGAATGAAGCACTGTCTAGAATGAATATGAATGATTATTCTGGCTCTGAGATCTCGGGCATATAATTTTCGACATAGTCGCCATTATGTCTGTCAGTACATTTCTATGTTCAAGACAGAGCAGTATTGAGCATAGATTCTCTGTGTTTTGCTGGCCAGAAGGAAGTTACTTATTTTCACACTTTGGGGTAGACCTGGATAACCAAGCAACAGAGAAAGCAGTGTGAAACTAACCCGTTTTTACATGGCCTACTATATATGATAGGACAATAATGTGTTATATTTATAAACAATACAGTTTAATTTCAGAACAATGATTGAAACTTAAATCCACATTTATTTCTTCATCCTTTTTATTTCCATTTCTCTATTGTGCTGTGAAACTTTCTATGGATATGGCTAATAACCCAGCTAAATAACCCTCTCATGAATGGGTTTCTTTTATTTATTTATTATTCTAGGATAACTATCAACCAGCTGTAGCTTCTCTAAAATGCAGTAGGAAAATTCTCCTTGATACTATTTAAAATTTTCAAAGATATATTCAATCTTTTGGCAAATGAGAAAGCTTCTCCCCATCAAAATGCAAATTAAACATGAAAACTTACAATTAGTTGTCAAACAAAATTATCTCTGAATAGCCAGATAAGAGGTCAGATAATTAGACACTAACTTTAAAAAACTTGAACAACTTGAAAAACGCTGAGGCCTAAAGCTGTTTACAATGCTGAAGACAAAAATCAAAAACATCTTTGTCCAAATTAAGATAAGCATCAAATAAAAACTTACTTAGGATTTTAACATAAGAACTTTGTCTACTTCAAAAAGATTTAGTGTTCATACTAGAAAGAATACAGCTTAGGGGAAAAAGTATGAAAATACTTTTACAGACAGACTGATTGATAGGGCTACCCATCTGCTTTAAAATAAAAATGTACTCAAGTGTCTCACTGAATTGAGAGTGACATTTGTTAAGATGCTCTTCATTTTTCAGGGACTGATTATTTCTTCCAAAATCTGTAGCACTGCTAAGAGGACGGTTTACGCTATTGCTACTCCATGTGATTATTATGCACAGTAGCATTAAGATAGACATTGCTTTGGTTCCTCTTGAAAGAAGCAGGAGTTTTGTCACTGACAACTGTTAATAGACAGCAGGCTCAATCTGTATAATTTAGTGACTTTCAAAATAAATGGGGTTTCTGAGTTGAAATAGGGTTTCTGAGTTGATCTTTCATTTATAGCTCAGTCTCAAAGTCCTTACTCAGGTATATTAGGTATATATTCATTTACTATACTGGAAATTTTGGCTGTAAAGAGTCAAAGCTGGTCACACAGTTGAATTCATGAATGGGGCGGAGAGGCCAAAAAAGCACAGTCTCGGAAACAAAAAACTGATTAGGAAAAAACTGTAGTAAGCATGGCTGTTTCAAAAGCAATTTCTTCTGAGAACAAAAGGGACAAATGAAAAATTTCATTGCAATTTTGCTAATTAGAGCACTTAAATTACATTTGTCAGCTTGGCTGCTAAATCCCTTTTAAAGCTTTATCCATGAAGAGCAGTCTGTTATCACTCCCACTAAAGCCTATGGTTCTCATTTTCCATTTCAGGGACAGTGAACATAGGTTAGGTTAGTTCTACATAAAAACTATTTCCAAGCTTCTTGACCAGCCATCAAAAAACTGTTTAAATCCCAGCAGAACTTACATGAAAAGCTGTTATCAGATAACAGAGGTGTCCTAAAACTGACCCTTGGCCCATAAATAGGGTTAATGTGTCCCTCTGTTGGAAGAAATGCACCATAAATTGTGATGTGTTGTTCTCTATACTTGTCTGCAAAGAATATTATTGTCTAGTGAGTGAGAGAAAAAAATCCATTTTAAAATCTGGAAGAGACCCTACAGGATCCACTGACCAGCCATCTCTAGAGAGGGTTATTCACAAGGTCTGTGACTTCTGGCACTGTAAGCCACTGTAAGTGATAAGAGCTCTATCACTATCTATTCTGTCAAAATCTCTCTTTCCACCTGACCTTCTCCAACTGCTTTTGAGGGCACCATATCCTTTCATAACTGATTAGAGGAATATGCCATTAACAGACATTGTTCTTGCCCGACTCTACACAGTCCCAACAGGCAGATTTTTAACAGTATTAACCAAATTCAGAGAGAGAAACCCCATCTTTATTAGCCTCATGTTTTCACTCAAGAACTGCAGTTAATTTGAGAGAACATCACAGATACTTCTCTTCCCTTGGAGGTGAATGGTACCTCAAAAATACAATACTATTGCTGCTCCACATCCTTCCCCACTCCCATGAGCAAGCCTGGGCAGATGCCTGCCAGAAACCTACCTCTGATAGGCACACCATGAACCTTTGAGCACAGAAAAAAAGATAGAAATGGTGTTTATTACAAATAAATATTGATGTAGGTAGGTAGCACTAGGATATATAAATTAAATTTGTAAGGTAAGGTTGGTGAGGCTGTTAATAGTAAGACAGGAAGCTGTATGGTTAAGCAAGTGCAAAGCTTCCTCAGAAAATGATGCAAGTTACATAAACACCTTGGCAGATTAGTTGTTAACCCATTTTAAAATGATATATAGTGACCATACTTCCTAGCATAAATCAAGAGGTTTGGGGTTATATTTGGGTTTGGACAATGATCTGCACTGTCTATCCTCTGCCAGCCAACCTTAATGCTCTCTGTACACCCAAATGAAAATCTCTGAGCAAATGCAGAAGCAGCCCCATCCTAGGACTGGGTGTATCTCTTTATTAACTGAATTTCATTGCAACTAGAGCTCGTAGAGAAGTGGTGACTCTCGAATTCAGTCTGGTTGATAACAATGACTCAAAACCCACCTCTGAAAGGAGAGACAGGTTGATATTTCATCTGAAAAAAGTACACTAACCATGAGATGCAGGACTTTGTGTGTGCACGTACACCCTTACTGTCTGTTAGCGCTTAGGCCTCTGTGCAGCTAGCAAGCTAGAATGGCAAGTCTCTTCTTTAATCCAATAAGCCCTCCAGGGAGTAGTCAGCATCTCCCAACTACCTACTTGTATCTTAGCACCCAGTGGACAGGCTGGTTGGTCTTCCTTGGGCCTCAGTTTCTGCTTGGTTGTGTCCGAGTTCTGAAAGAGATGGTCCCTTACATTTCACCTTCCTCTCCAACAGCAGACATCCTGGTATCTGGGAGACTTTCCAAGGTTCCTGGGACTAAGCTAGAACTACAGTCCTTCCAGCTGAGCCACTGAACTACTGTGCAAGAGGAATGGGACTTCTGTAGACACTGCATCTCAAATGCATGGATGTGTCTAGAGCAGATAGTGAATCTTCAGACTGGCAGGAGCTTGATCATCTCAGTGAATATTGGTTCCTGTTAGCTGGCTCTAAAGAGCATCCTAGTCAACATATTTTCCCATACACAATATGTCAATATAAAATTGATCTAGCCCCACACTGAGCAGATATTCTAAATTTAGATTTATATAAATCTGTGTAATTCATGTATAATTCCAGACAGAATTTTATCATAATTTTGCAAAGATTTGTTTGGTTGGTTGATAGAATCACATTTTCTTGCTAAAAGCTAAGCCAATCCAAAAGTCATTTGTATGCTAGAAATGCATTTTTTCACATTTGAAAGCAACAAAATTTATTTGTGCTGGCAAAGGCTCTAATATATGAAAATGAGAGGTTTATTTAGTATGTGGATCAAGCTTATAAACAGCTTAAGTCTTCATTCCTTCTAACATCTTAACGGCTGTGCAGTTTCTTACAAAATATGTTTTATCGTTTCAAGAAATGCTGTTAACCTGGCAGTATTAAAACTGAATGAGCAAGGCCTCTTGGACAAATTGAAAAACAAATGGTGGTACGACAAAGGAGAATGTGGCAGCGGGGGAGGTGACTCCAAGGTTAGCCTCAATGTCACCAAAAGCGGGTAAACAGTATGTAAAGTAATTGGTGCATCTGCTGGGGTTTTACTTGCAATGGAACAGCCTCACCAGTGTTGCAGCACTGCTGGAATCTGCAGTCAAAACCTAGGTGTATGCAATTACTGTCAAAGCAAAAATATTTGCATTTTTTTTAAACTTACCAAGGGAAACTTGTAAATAGTTCCTGATATGAGATCTATCACCAGAACTCAGATACCTTCAAACAAGCAGCTTAAAATTTTAGGAGCAAATATTAACTAAGTTTCTACTATATTGTACAATGCAAAATAATTTTCTATGACATTAAAGGAAGAGTTTGCAAGTCAGCATGAATTCCTCCTGCAATCTAGTATTTTTCAGGATTTAGGGACTCACTAATGATGCAAACAATATTGATAGAAATTGTAGTTTTCATCTGAGTATCCAATATAGCAGGGCAAAATTCACCTAAAATATCTCCATATTGAAATTTTATTATATCTTACCCAGAAACTGAAATCCATTCCTTAACAGAACTTATCAGAACTTTACAAGGCAGGAATTACCCATAACTTTCATGTTTCTCTGCAATGACATTTGCAGATATCACAGACATGTCACCTCTAAATTTTAGGTGTGAGGTAACAATGACCTGTTATTCTTTCCTCATTCCCAGTTCTTCCAAGTGGCCATTGCCAATACCTCTTTGCCTCAAAACTACTTCCTTTTGGGATGCTACTTTGTGCTGAAAGGAAAATTTGGAAGATGTGGAAGTGAGGGAGGATTAAGGTATTACTGTGCCTCTTCAGTGCCAAGCAGAATAGTTTAATATATATTTATGTGCTTGTGTGTGAATAATACATATGAGATTATATATACACATGCTTGCGCAGGTAACTGTAGGCACAGAGTTAGTCTAGATCTTATTATCTAGATACAGATAATTAAAAATAACTTATTTGTCATATACAGTTTATGTATATTTCTTTATAATTGCCTACATATAGTTTTTGTACTGTTTTCTCTCCTTCTCCAGTCCTCCTGGTCTTTCATGCTGTGTCCTGGCCTCAGGTACCATCCCTTGGGCTGTTCTGCACTCACCTAGAACTGCTGTCCTAATCCTCTACACTTTACCTTTGGTCCTACTGTTCTACCTATTTTTCCCTCACTGCTCTGCTGGCCAGCAGTCACAGTTTCAAAAATGGTCTCTACTTTCTCTTCCCAAGTGCACAGGTATATAATACTTGATTGCACTTACCTACAAGTGGAGCAGACACCAGCTTCTCATAAGAAAGTTGAAATGTGAACTAAAAAATTCCAATGCTTATATTTCTATATGCTCCACCCAAACCTGAATTTTTTCATGAATGTGTATGTGTGGGAGGAAGTTTTTTATGTAATCTTTTGTTAAAAAACGTCATGGACAGGGTGTTACATAATTAAAATATCTCAATTTTCTTAGAATACACGCATCACAAACCTATGTTGCTGAAATGTAAAATGAAAGCTCAGTAGCAGACTAAGGTCACTTTTACATTACCCTCTGAGATCACCAGCCACTGGTGATTTGAGTCACAAAAGAACAAGAGAGAGTAAGGGAGAGGGAAGAGCTTTCACCAGGTACAACAGGGAAAATGTCTAGGAGTCACTGAAGGAGAAGGTTTGATGTGATGGAGACAGGAGGACTGGGTTAAAAAAAAAAAAAGGCAAGGAGTGCAATCCTGGTGAAACAGGCAGGATTAAATGCAGGAGGAGCACAAGAGGAAGGTGGGAACACACTGCCGATGCAAATGAAAGAAAGGTGACCCTAGCAGGAGTTTAGTTTGTGGTAGAAAATATAGTGGGTAAGGGAGTGTTAGCAAAGGATAAGGGACATGGGGGAGATCAACCTGTGGTCCTAGGACTATAAACTGCCTGACAGAATGATTTGTCAAGCCTGTTCTCACCACACACTTCCCCAGACACAATTTATATAGATAGGAAGCCCAGTGTTTCTGGAAAGTCTCACATCTACTGTGTGGCTACATTGCCCATGCTCATAGGACCAGTCATGTTAGGAAAACAAGCAACACTTCATGATTTGCTGATTTGCTGAAAACAGCAATATCTGCTTTTGCTGTTTTTAAGCCATTTATCACTTACAAAATCCATTTCCTTGTTCAGGAACAATTTTGTGTGATTTGATTGACTAAAGTCAGTAGACTCTTTTCTATTGAGTTAGTGGGGCTATAATATTTTAAATTTTTATGCTATCAAATAATAGAGAAATGCACTGTCACAATAAACCTTGCAGCTGTCAACAGGTCCTGAACTAAGAGCACAATATATCTAACTAATACTCCTTTTCATTTGTACAAATTTTTTTAAAAAAAAAGCTTTATTAGCAGTTTTAATCTGTATTACAGCGCATCCTACTGTCACAAGTAAGAACACCTTTCTTCTCCTAAAAGAAATACAGCACCTGAGACCTAGCTAATCAACTGTGCTGTTACTATTTGAGGTTCATGAGTCAGTAAATGACATTCCAGTCCCAGAATGACCCTACATGACTTACAGAAGAGTGGAATATCATGAAACCTCAAAAGTTTTCTAGGGGTTTATATCACTTTATAACAAACAGGATTTATCCTACCTCAATTATTTGATGTTAAAAAATCATCACTAGACTTTATGTTCATTCCATCTAACATAAGGAAAGATTTTCTGTAATTGAGAAAAGCAGTTCACAGATCAACCTGTGTGAACAGCATTACTTCCTCCGGGAAGGCTGTATTATCCCTATTAGTGCTGGCACTGACTCCCACTATGGTTTAGTCACTTAAGCAATTAAGTTATATGTGACAATAAAACTGAGGTCTCTAAGTCATTTTGAAAGTACTGCCTCCTCTTAACTATCATAACTGCCTCCTCTTAACTATCATAACTATCTTAACTATCAATATCTAAAGATATTTAAGGACAGCTTCTGCCATTATAATTCATTATTTTTATAAAAATGTGAGTTAATAAGAAGTTGTACCGATGAAGCAGTCCTCCAAATTCTGCTGGCAGTTCTAAAGAGAATGTAATATTTCTTCTTTTTCATTCAGCAGATAAGGCTGACTCTGCTCTTAATTAATGGCCTGGCCAGGTAATGAAAATGCTCCTAAAACATAATCATGAAAAGAAAGAAAGAAAGAAAAATACACTGACTGTATTTCAGTGAAGAGTGTTAATTGCCTCATCTATCCTAGCCACTGCCATTGCAGTCAGTTATATACTGAAGATTGTTTGGCAACTCTAAGTGTGAAATTGGTTGCTTCTCTCAAAGGAAAACCCAAGAGCTTCCAATCAGAGAGAATACAGAAAAGCTGACATTAAAAGAACGACAGAAGCAAGGACAAAAATATCCCTCATCATTCATATCAGGTTTTATATGCCTAAATTCTCTTTGCAACGAAATATCAAGCAAAAGAGTAGGAAACAACTCTTTCTGGTCTTGCCTCAGCTTGTTGCTATTATTGATACATCATATAGAGTCATAATTATCACATTATTTCAGCCAATTTAATCTGAAACAACTCCACAGACTTTCTGCATGATAACAGTATCTGGATGTCCCTTATCTTGCTCATAATCAGTCCTACTACACGCTGGAAGTAGGAGATGTGGTACTATTCAAATCATGACTTGTTACAGATGATGACTATCCAAACAATGTTATTTTCACACTTGTGCAAGAAGCAAACAGAAGATCATATTGGTAGGCAACTTGCCAGCATCCCAAACTGCTACCCATTAATTTCACATCTGTGGGACTCTCATATTCCACTTTCAACCTGCACAACCTGCTGCCAGGAAGCCTGAAGACAAAATGTAAGTTTAAATACTGGAAAAGATCAAAAAACAGGCACCTTCCATGCTAGAAGCAGCATGTTCTATTTAAATATAATATGTGGCATTTATAAAGCGAAGGAAGTATTTTCTGTATTTACAGAGATCACTTTAGGGTAACTGGGAAGCCTCTCAACCAACTGTAGTTATTGAAAATTGTGATTTGAGCATTTCAGCTTGGTTTTCTTAGAAGTAGATGAAGAAACAGAATGGAATTCATGCTTCCTTAAAATAGATACCTAAAATCAACTTTTGGAGGTACCTATCCCTTCCTTTTAACTCTAGGGGAATCTGGACAGATAACCAAAGTTTGGAACATAATTTGCATGAGAAAAAAATGAGGTGAGGTGAATCCCACCCTTTATCCATATATACAAAGAGCAATCAGAAGTATTGAAAGCCAGGACCCCTGAATCTAATAGTAGGACACAAGTTTATGGGGGTGGTTTATATGTATATGAAATATATATACAAAAATACATTTATAAATAAATTTGGGGCAATTTCTGCTTAAAAACATAAATGCGAGCCCCTTGTTCTCTTTCATAGTCATTATTTGAGAAGTTTTAGCCAGTTATGCTTTTTTTTGCACTACTTTTTAATTATCTTTTATTTTAGGTTTTGATTTCATGAGCTAACATTGTAGCAATATACAGATTATAGTGCATCCTGTGAGATTAATTTTATCACAAGAATCTGGTGGCACATACCAGACTCTCAGATATCCAAAGATATTTCTTTGTCACATGATATCACTAAAAACTTATCTATCACGCACTGCTTTCTGTTTCTCTTTCTCTAATATATATTGTATTTTCATGCACATCTGCACATAAATACATATTTAGATATGCATCATTTTAAGAATTTGATGGTCAATGATTTGAAGTGGAAAATACATAGAATAGGTCCATTATTTTTTTTCATAGCTCTCTAGAAAATAAAACTGCTACGGCTGCATATCATAATACTCTGAAATTATCCACTGAGTTTGAGTAACTTTAGTGTAAAACCACAGCAACTCATGACTTTGAGGCATAATACTAGGTTTCATCATCAAACTCAATTACATCATCCCCAGCAAAGACCATAAATAAGATATTACAAGTAACAATTTATTGTCTAGGGCCCTTGCAAGACTTATTTGAATAAGTGAAATTTAAAGGAAGACTTTGATTGGTTATGGTTATGATTAGTTGCATAGAGGAGCTCATTTCACTTACCAGCATAATTTTGAGGGCAGTAAATGAAATAGCTATAGCCAAGTCAAGGAACACAAATGAATATGTTTTCCAAGTCATGGATCTGGTTGCATTATATGTCTCTGAAGAGTGTGCTGCTAATGTGTCTAAGCCAATAGTTTTGGGTTCACAGTAATTGCATACTATTTATTTAAAAATCTTCCCCAGCAGTATGTGCCTGTTACCTAAAGCGATGGAGCAGGTCCCGGTCATATGTCTGTCTCTAAACCTGGGCCAACAGTACATGACATAGCACCAACTGTGGCCTCTGCTCTGTCACTTTGCAATGCGATTCTATGTAGTTTTACTTGAATAACATAAAATAACATATATAATGTTATTTATGTTATTTTCCACGTGAAGAACTCCTGTAAACCTTGCCGTTTTGAAACTCAGTGAGGCAGGCGTCTTAGACAAGCTGAAAAACAAATGGTGGTACGATAAAGGTGAATGTGGACCCAAGGACTCTGGAAGTAAGGTCAGTCGCTGCAGTTCGGGAGCTACTATTGTGTTCACAAAGCAGTAAAGGGAGTAGTAAACAAAATGACATGCAAATAAAATAAGCAGCTGGAGACACATGGAATGAATCTGCCTCACCCCATCTTGCCTAAAATACTGATGGGAGTCACACTTTGATTTAAAGATGCACTATTTCTTGTTAAGGATTACAATGGTATAAGTCATCATAAGTCACCTCATACTTGCTAAAGTAATCTAGAGAAAAGTTTTGAAGCAGTTATTTTGTTTTGGTAGAGGCAAGGTAGATTAGCTGGTTTCTCCTCCCCTAGGTGGGGTGTACATTCCCCATTTACTACTTAAGAATTTCTTGCCCTGTTTCCCTGATACTTTCTGCTTTAGGAGATGGCTCCCTCCAAATGTTTTCAGAAAGGGAGAAAGGGGAGAAACTCTAATAAAATCAGTTTCCTTTCACACTGTGCCAGGGGTGCCTATGCCTGAGTCCCTCTGGGAAGGGCCCTGTCTCCTTTGGGAGCGAGGGAAGACTTAAGTTGAACTTTGAAGTAAAAGGCTTCAATAGTTAATAGCTTTTTACAGCTTCCAGGATTTACCTGAGTTTACTCTCAAAGTATAGTCCTCACAGCTTCAGTGAGAGGAGCCTTCTCTATCTCTCCTCAGGACAAACAGGCCAGAAGTAACTATTTTTCTGATCACTCAGAAACAGCACAATAAGTACCAACTCTATATTCTGGAAATCCTCAATTTCTCTGTAGTGCCCTTGTTTCCATGCCGATTTATGCTGCCCATATCTGAAGGGAAGCACAACAAGCAGTGACTGATTGCTCTCTACTTGATATAAGAGTTACTCGGCTGGCTAAAGGGTAAAATTAGAGTCAGAAACAAACTTCCATGCCCTACACATTTCATTTTATCTAACAAGTGGTTCTGAAAAAGGAATTAAAATCTGTTGAGAAGAACTGCAGTTCCCACTCAGGCAGAGTACCTGTAAATGACAACTCAGAAAGCCTCAACTATATAAAACCCTAACCCATATAGGTTAGATCCAGACTTTCTCAATTCTGCCTTTTCCCTTTTCACAAGTATCATGTTAGTAATTAACATTAAAGGAAAATGGTCACCTCCACAATATTAAGGCTCCCCTTAACCACCTAAAAAGAGACAAACAAAGCAGAATCCAGGCTATAAGACCACATCACCATGAATTCAAATTTTAAACCTCTATACGGAAATATTCACGGTAATTGTTACTTCACTAATCTACCATTTACACAGTAAATAGTGCATCTTTAAGTTAAACATTCAAAGAATTAGTTTTCATGATAAATTAAAATTTCATAGCAATTATAAGTTAAGTACTCTCCTTACTTTAGGTAAAAATTTTGTAGTCTGCATAAGAATATAAAGTTTTATAAATATCTTAAAGCACATGGAAGTATAGTAGAATATGGAACATATTAGGCATAGTAGTATATAGAATTCAGTTCTCAGAGTTCCTTGAGAACTGTGTTAAAAATACACGACGTTTTCAAGTGGTAAAGTATGTGAATCATAGTCAGTAAAGTGTAGAAAAATATAGAATAGTTAGTTACTACAGTAAGTCCAAAAAGGTGATCATTTATAAAATGACATATAGTTAATAATTTGCTAAAGAAGACTATAGCTGTTTTCTAAATTACAATGTGTCTGTGTTATTTAAAATTGTATTATTTTAATGTACTCAGCCTTAGTAGTCCATGGGCATATTCCAGAGTTATATCTATAATAACATAGAAACAAAATACAATAATTGGTAAGAGGCAAATATATCATGATGTGTATGGTACAGCATGCAGTTTCAAAGGAAGTATTTGTTCAAAGGAATAACTTAAACCTCACATGTTATGTTCAGCTTTTATATAGGTATCAGAAAGTCATTCTGGATCTTTTAAATTAACAACATTACCACAAGTAAAATTTGTGTTTTAGTAAAAATCAAGCAAAGTCTTATCTGATGAAAATGAATTTCTGGATTCCAAAACTTTTAAAGAGCTTCATACAGTTTCGTACAGTTTCATATCAGTGTTAAAGAGAGGAAGAGATGTCATTGTTTAATTCTGCAGTTAGTGGAAGTAACAGCTCTTTAATAAGTAAGAAGTAACATTGTGATATAATGGCAACATACTCGTAATACTTGTATGTTGACCAGAAAAATTAAAATATGTTCTATTGATCCAGATAGGTTAATTTGTTGAGATGTCTGTAAGCAATTGTCATTTAATTTCATTTAAACTTTGTTATTTATTTCCATTTTTGATGTTTAACGTGTAGCTTGTGCTCCTGTAGAGTTTTGTTTGCATAGTTAACTGTGTTGCTTCTGTTTCCTCAGGACAAGACGAGTGCCTTGAGTCTCAGCAACGTTGCTGGAGTCTTCTACATTCTGGTTGGAGGCTTGGGCTTGGCAATGCTGGTGGCTTTGATAGAGTTCTGTTACAAGTCCAGGGCAGAGGCGAAACGAATGAAGGTGGCAAAGAGTGCACAGACTTTTAACCCAACTTCCTCGCAGAATACCCACAATTTAGCAACTTATAGAGAAGGTTACAACGTATATGGAACCGAAAGTATTAAAATTTAGGGGTAGGACTTAGGGCCTACTACAGTGAGTGGGTGATGCATCTTGTAATGCAGTGTTGTGACATGTCTGTCCAGTTGTGGTAATGCTTGCTTCCAAACAGAGTTTTATATTTTGGAAAACTCCAGTGCAAAGTGGTTCAGTTCTTTTGGCTGCAGATGTACAGTATACTATTTTATGTTGCTAATAGACATCTGCATTGCTAGGAATTTTTAACAAAAAATACATTTTAACAAGTCAATCTTGTTGAATCAGTGGGGAGATTACAGTTATTTGAAATTTTAGTTACCTAAAAAAAAGTTGGGATTGTTTAGTTGATTGGCCAGTCTGTTTTCCAAATTATTTGCATTCTAATAGTGATGAATTGCTAAAATCATTTAATATGAAGTGTTGGGCGTAACTGGGACTTTTATATAGAGAAGGATTAGGATAGGCATTGAAACTGAACCATTATTAAGACTAGCAGAAGACAGGAAACTGTAGCATGAGGTCTAAATGTTTTTTACCTTGTCTACCCCTTCCACACCCTATTCATGCACCCTCCCTTTGATACATGTTTTATACTGATTACATGTGGCATTTGTTTCACAGTATCCTGCTTCAGATCAAACTTTGTTCACTACAATAACCACTAATAACGAGTGAAAAGACTGATTATAATCCTCAGCTTCTACTAATGTATCTTCTTACCTTGCTCAGGACGAGTATATTTTAGACATTCATGTAGTGATTTCAGAGACTGAAATGCTGGTGTTGTCATGATGCATCTTGTGTAGAAGCCTGAAATAGATGTACAGGGAAGGTTTACTAATGTACTGTTCTTCATCCATACAGTATTTTGCTAACTAATCATTAGTCAAATCAACACTATGACATTTGAAAATAGCACATAGTAGCAAGTTGAATTTCAAAAGGTAACTTTCTCATAACTCCCAAACTCTACCTGCTGCTTTATAACAGATCATGCAGCTAGGACCCTAACCTCCCAGAACTGGCAATGTAGAACCCTCTTTCCCTGGCCATTAACAACGCTGCACATCATCTTTTTAATAAAAATTCTGAGCTACATTGTCCTGAAATCACTAAGCCCTCTCTATAGTGGAAATAAAAAAGCAAAAACTAATGAAAAATAAATTAATAGAAATTTTACATTGCCATCTAGAAAATTTTTAAGAGGAATCAACTGTAGACACAATTCTTATTTTTTATTTATTATTTATATAGCGCTGGAGTACACGGCGCTGTACAATAGGTGAAGTGTGCCAAACAAAAAACAGGTCCCTGCCCCGAGGAGCTTACAGACTAAAGGCACAGCCGGTACAATACAGAACCTTACAGTACAGAACAAACACAGAGTGAACAGAGAATGGTGTTTGAGCATGATAGCTGGAGCGCTGCAAGGAATAGGTGGGTTCTCCGGAGGTGAGGGAGGGGACTTGGTGTACACTGGCTGGGAAACTATCATCCCAAACATATTGTCTGTGTGTAGTTTTCTTTTGTTCCCTTTTATACAAAAAGGCATGACTCTGGGTATATATTAATTAGCATAGAGCCTAATTTCCCCATGTAGAATATCTTAACTCTACACTTGGTTCACTGCTGAAAATGTGGGGCATATAACTAAGCAAAGGCCAAACCTCTAAATAGAGGTCAAGATGACTCTAAGAATATAGGTTAATATTCATTATCTTAGGACTTCCAGATGCTAATATTAAAAAATCTCCAAAGCACACTGCTGACTCTCAGTAACAAAAGTCTTCTTAAAAAGAAATAAATCTGTGCAAATAATTATGTAAAATGTAGATGAAGACATCGCTTCCCCTGAAATTCTTTAATGACATGCTCATAACTGAGAGACTCTCCAGCCCAGGATAAGAAACAAAGAAGCGCACAGGAAAGCAAGGAGCTCCAATTATAATTTGTAACTGAAAGCTTTAAAAAAAATGAAAATTAGTATTTTAATTCAGCAGTAAAAGCCCTAAAAAGCACATGTTATTGAGTTTACAATATAGAATCCATCTGAAATGTATTCTTATAAACATATAAATTATATAAAAATGAACAAAAAAAATCCCAAATCTTTCATTCAAATACTGACCTGGCTTAGCAGGCCTGGCTTAGCAAGTTAAATATGACATGACTAGATACCTCTGAGTTCCTTTCCGGATCTGTAAATCTAACGCAGCAGTGATTATACTTGTAGAATTTATTTAAGCCTTACTTCTTTATTTGATTGAAAATTAGAGCTGATTGAGTTCAGGCTTTTTATGGAAAGTGCCTAAGTTTGCATTTTTGAGGGATTTTTTGCAATAGACGGGTGATTTTTTTTTAGTAAAAAATAGGACAGATAGATAGCTCTACTATCGGTACTTAGCCTTCTTTAGCCATGCAAGCAGTGAGGGGTTACCTATGTGCTTTGTGTAGACTGCTTACACTATCTCTTCATTACATATTCTAATCATGGCCTCTGGTTGCTGATAGCAATACAGAGCCTACAACATTATTTACACACATTTCAACATGTCAGAACTCCCTCATACATTTAAAAACCTCTGATATGTTAGCTTATCCAAGGATTAAAAAGATTACATTAGGACTAAAATTTGCTAATATGGAAAGATGTTTGGCAGTTCTAACCTGGATTTAAGCCTTACCTTAACCTGGATGAATAACCAACATAAATCTGATTTTTAAGCTGGTATCAAATAGTTCTAATAATTTGTAAGTTAAACTAATATAAAATAGCTTAAATAGACAATTTTAGAACTGATATTCATTACTTAAAATGACAGAATGTGTTTCTTCTTTTAATTTAATACAGTAAAAAGTGAGCTGTCGCATTTGTGTGCAATAGCAAGTGAAAATTCAGGACTAGCCTGTATTTTTAATGCAAAGACATTCAGAAACACTGGCAAGCTATTACATCTACCAAAGGCAGTGTGAAAGGAAGGAAGTTTGCTTTAGGGAGGAATTAACCCCTCTCTCTTCCCTTGAGCAGCATTTTTCCATTTTTGCATATCATATTATGTCCTTAGTACTCTAATTGCTACAGGATACCTCTGAAAATATGCAATGTACTTATTTTCACATTTTTTTTATTTTCAATTTCATTTTTTAAAGTTTTCCTTAAACATTTGCGTGAAAGATGTCTACTAGAGAAGTCAGAGCAATATGAAAAGTCAGGCTAGAATACTTTTTTTACATAGGTTGAGATTATCAGTGTCCTACATTTCTATTTCCTAATGAGAGCAGGCAGTATTTTCCATGATTAGCACAAACAAAACTAATGACAACATTTGAAAATACATTATCACTATTAAATAGGTGCACTTACTGCACACAGACTTTCACCATTTCCCATGCTACCGTTATCACAGTAAATACTAAGAATTTTCCCTCTCATCCTAGCGCATCCTGAAACCATTTATGCAGCCAGGTCATAAAGTTAAAAGTGTAACAGCACAATTAAGCATAGTATTAGCCTGGCTTATTATCCATAACTTAGTTTAAAATATAATCAGGAACTTTTTTGATTACCTTGCTTTACGGCATCATCCTGAATACAAATTTGACCTGATTATACTGGCTTTGTTAACTATTTTTACTATTTTCTCTGTTAACTTGTTCTTAATTTCTGCTGTGTAAAGAAAAATGTCATCTTGGTATAGCTTTTTCTTCTCTTATTCCAGAGAAGACTGCTGAGAGCTTCTTCATTATTCTCATTTGCTTTGTTTTTGTGGATCACTTTTTACTATCTTTCTGTTCTGAGTGGCCCATCCAATATATATGGGGCTACAAAAGCATTAAATTATGCATAATTCACATATTGCATATTCTCAATGGCTACCTTTGAATGGTCATGAGTATATAGCCGATTAAAGTAACGGAGAAACCAGATACATAATGACATCTTTCTAGAAAGTTTAGCAAGTACGGTGTAGGCCTTCCTTTTTCCAGCATAGTCTGCAGTCCAGCTTTGCTATGGACTCTTTCCCTTCCCCAAAAACCTCCTGGCTAGAAATCCTAGGATTTTCTATTCCTTTCTATTTCTATTGTCCAAAAAACATTTATGCATTTCAGTTGGCAGTCATCCATTCTCAAAGTACATTTGCAATAGCCCTCTGGACATGTAGTATGTGGAAATATACCACACTGCAGTGTGTCTATGCTTTTCATATGCAGTTTTATATTGAGTGATAAAATTGAGGTTTTAGGTTATATGTAATTCAGCAGAATTTTCTATATGAGAATAGGTTCCCACTGTTTTAGTATTTACATATCACTCTGTATCTAGCCACTAAATTATATCAAAGTACTTTTGGCATGCCCTCCCCACGGAGTGCAATGACATCAGGGAACCTTTCCAAAGGATGACTTGGACACTGCCATTGATGACTAGCAAGGCCCAAGTTTACATCCAAAGGGGAACACTGCAATGCCTTTGGTAGGCTGAGGCATTTCCCTGAATTGGGCTACTTAAGAGGGCTGAGTTTTTAGGGTAATAGATTTGGAATGTTCTTTTCATATCCAAGTTCTTACAGTGCTGTAAGGTAGTGTTATTTTGGAGGACTCTTCTTTGAGGGAGTTAATGATAGCAATACAATATTTAGTTACATCAGTGCATTTTCACTCACTTGGGGGTTTTAAGGAACCTTAAAATTTATATATTTGCATACATACAAATACTCATAAATAAGAATAAATTTGACTTATCAAAGACCAGCATAGGATTGCAATGTTAACTCAGAAGGAGAAACTGGACTCAGAAACATGAAGCTCTTATCTAAATACAGAGATCAGTAATAAGGGTAAATGAAATTATTTTATAATGTCTGTTATCCTTTGGCTACTTTGTGAATGCATTCTCCTGTCTCTCTTTTTCCAGTCAGTATTTCAGATTGCACCCCTGTACACCAATGGCATGAGTTACATAGGCTATAGCTTCAACTAGCTATAAATCAGAATTCCCCACTTAATAATCTCTTTGAAAATTGTTTCAAACTATTGTGGTTTGGTTCCCTGATGTTGCAGGTGTCCTTACGCAGTTGGTTGACCCCAGATGACTCTTAACACCTGTGCTGACATATCATACTTATATGGATCCCATGAGTTAACATGGTCATGTAACCCATGGGGACACGACAGTGTGTGATCAGAGAGAATATATCGATATAACATCCAGTCACAAAAGGAAAATGAGCATACTGTCATATCCAAACCACACTTTTCTTGATATAGGAAAGGAGTTCAGGACACTTGGATTTATGTTAAGCTCAGGTATAACTAATGGGAGTTATCTCCCTAATCTAAACCATCTAGAAATAATTTAGTCCACCCCAGTCATGTCAGATTTTTCAGAGTAGATTCTTGTTGACTAAAATTAGAAGGAATCTTTTCCTTTCATAAATCCAATATCTTCTGAGTCAGTTGGTCTCCAAACAAGACAGTTTGTTCTGATTTACCTGAAGAAAAAGATTTAAAGATAGCAAAAATTTAAACCTTCTTGTGGAAAATTCAGACTTAATATAAAACTGTATTTTCTCTAAATAAATCTAATTTCCTGTGAAAGTTCCCATCTTCCCTAATGATAGGAAAATATTTAAGGACAGCATTCTGTTTTACTGATACTAAATATATGTATTTTGAATATAATCAATAATTTATTTAGATTTAATCCATGGAATTTTCAAAAGGATAGCTCAACTATCAATTTCTAAGGAGCTTTCATTAGTCAATTTTTTTCTTAAAATACCAAGTTGAAGGTCTAAACCTACAAACAGTTGTGTATGATTTATTCACAAATATTAATGCTTTCAGTTTCATAAAAGTCTTGATTCTCATTTCACTGCATATAAGTGTAGTTTGAAGCAGTTTAGATGAAGGTACTCCTCTTCTGTTAATTTCTTGATCTAATTGGGATTTTATATTTAATTGATAAGGATTTGATTTTAATAAAATATCAGAATTGCTAGTGTTTTCCCCTATTATTTTTAAATGCAATCTGTGTATAGTGTACATATAATTATTATTTTAATGCTAACTTGAAGAAATGCAGATGTCTAAAATCTAGTACTTTGGTGTTTGTTGTGTCCCATCTTGTTGAAGGATGGAAATAATGTAACACTTTCCTCTTTTCTCCTTTTCTCTGATCCCAGCTTACCTTTTCTGAAGCCATAAGAAACAAAGCCAGATTATCCATCACAGGAAGCGTAGGAGAAAATGGCCGCGTATTGACTCCCGACTGCCCAAAGGCCATGCATACTGGAACTGCAATTAGACAAAGTTCAGGATTGGCTGTAATTGCATCGGACCTACCATAAAAACCAAAAAAATAATTGAGTGCCTTAATTAAACTGTGTTGGTGACTGATGGGAACACAGCACAGACTGTAATGACATGGGAGTGTCATTGATGAACTAATAATTTGGCTGAGAAAGGAAAGTACGTCCAAATGCGCCAGACATCATCAGCAACAATGTGTGCATGAGCTCAGCTCGGAAACCCAAACTCAGATTTTATATCAGGAAAATTCATAATTTAGTTTTGTTGGGGGGAGGGGGTTGGGAAGGGTGTATTAACAGCAACAAATTTCACTTGAGTGGACTTAAAACTAATAAGACTTGCCAATTTAGCGCATTAAACTGTGAAGAACATGCTCAGAAAGGACAACATTCTTGTCTTGATAAAGACAGAAAAATAGCTATAGAAGTCAATGAATATGCTAACCTGTGTCTCCAGAACATCAATATATACAATGGAAGAATATTCAGCTATTCAGCTGTAGAAATGAGTCACTAAACTGTGATAAGAAAATAATAAATATGTAAATCCTGTGAAAAAAATAAAGAAATTATTTACATTTTATTTGAAAAAAAGAGGAATATTGAAACATGCTTGCTTTTTAACTGATGTAAATTCGGTAGAGGACAACACAATTCTTTTCTAACCATCTTAGGGAACAATTCATTGCAATAATTGATATAAAATGCCATCACTGTAATAAAATTCAGAGACTTTTTTTTTTATAAAAGTTGTTGGTCATCCTCTTGTTTGCTGTTACCTTCATTCTGTTCCATCATTCCGTGTTCCAGAGATTTGCATCTGTCTAACTACAAGAAACAAAATGAATAAAATGTTTAGAGTACATCATCAGTCTGCAGTGTAGAATCAAAAGAGACTACGGGTCACTCATGTTATAGATATTATTTATAATCTTGTTCTGTGTAAGAAACTGTGGTTTTTGTACCCACCAAAAAGAATAAAACAACAAACGTTCTTATAATATTGACACAGCTTGAGTTGTTTTCTGATCACTAGGGATGTCATTTGGAAAATAAGGTGGTCAATTTCTTACTACAAAATGTAGGACCTTATCTGATATCATCTTGGTTCCTGCACATTCGTGAAGTGCTTTGAAGTCCTTAGAGAAAGGGGATGCTAATCTTTCAGGATATTGTTTTTTCACTATTAGTTTTATAACTAATCCCTAAAGCTCTTTTCTAGTAGGTTAGGGAAGCATTTAGTGATAGGGTTTGTTCTGCAGTTAGTCAGCAGGATGTGATACTAGGAAAGTAGGAAAGTAGTAATGATAGTCTTTTTAACTGATTTGATACCTGTAGCATTCTCAGAACCCACACAACTTATTTTTTTATGATCCCACCTTTCAGGCAAACTCCAAGTCTAGCAGGCACCACTTCAATAAAAGCTAAATATCTACGGGGCCAGTCATTGTTGTAGGTGGAAAGTTGCAACAGTTTTCTTCTGATGCAATAGCCATTCCTCCTGGCCACATAGGACTGGTCTCCAAATCAAAAGCATTGTCTCTAGCGTGCATATACTCCAAGCCTGAACTTTTCAAAACAGATTTTATCTGCATTAATCATAGTTTCAGATGCCGTCATAGTTTTGCCAGACTCACACTGCACCATGTTCACATGGCTTAAATGTCTTCTAAGCCTCTGTGAAGTAATGCTTCTCATGACTTACCCCTTAGGAATAGGTGCTTAAGCTCAGAGTGGAGCCCAGTAATCGCAACGACCAACACTCAACACCTTCAGCACAGGAAAAAAAAATTGCCAAGAGATTTATCTTACGTAATACAGTCATCTACACAGTAGATGTTATCAACAATATCATTATTAATTTCTTACTTCAAAAACTCTAACCACTCTTTTACAGTTAGAAAAAAGAAAGAACCAATGTGAGGGATTGAATGAGCTCATCATAAGATAAACATTAAAACATCAAACAGCTGAATCACATCAAAAAAATAGCCCATATCTTTCCATTGACTGTAAATTGGCTGAGATTGACCAGTGCTTATACAGACCTTGCCATTGCAGGCAAAAGTCAGAATAAAATGATGATTAACCCTAAGATGTAAGTAATGTCTATGAAGTGTGCTGTGGTCTTACAGACACACAATGTGAGTGCAATGAATTGCTATAACTAAACTTATTTTAGCTTATTTTATTTTTAGCTTTTTTTTTAGCTTATTTTGTTTCACTAGCTTGCTTAGCTCATTCATGAGTTATTGTGAATTGTTGTGTTTCTGTGGCCAATATGATGATTTGTTCTTTTTCTCCTATTTTAACAAGGCTATGAGCTTCCTCCTAAGCTTTTTTCCTATGCTTGAATTAAGAAAACAACTTTTTCTTTTTGTTTAGGTTTGTCTTTTTTTCTCATAAAATAACCAATTAGGTGAACAAAACAAGTCACTATGTGAGACTGAATATGGAGGATGCTGTCTGCCCTGTGATACTGTGTACATGTTTTACCAAGTGCTTATCTTCAGTCCAAGTTCAGATCTTAGTTCAGATCGGTGATCAGTTCCAGTGCTGTTCTATTCAACTGTATCTTACCCCTCCTACCTGTTCCTCTGTCACTTTAATGTGTTACACTTATTTTATACCTTCCATTAATAGCACATCACTGAAATCTGGAAAAGGTTCAGTCAAAAGATTTGCTCTTTGATAGTTACATTAATTGATACCCCTTTTTGTGATAATATCTCTGAATCCCTGAAGAAACCAGTAATGCCATATCAGTTGGAAGAAGAAGTTAAAAGAAAATATTTTAAATTCACATATTATTATTTACCAGTCCAGGAAAAACAGACAAATACTTTATGCTTCTATTTAAAATATTGCTATTTAACATATTCACAGAATCATAAAATCATAGAATCATTAAGGTTGGAAAGGACCTCTAGAGATCATCTAGTCCTATCCCACTGCACATCCAGGGTCTCCTAGTGCATGTGGCACAGGATTGCATCCAAGTGGGTCTTGAAGATCTCCAGAGGAGAATCCACAACCTCTCTTGGCAACCTATTACAGTGCTTCATCACCCACACTGTAAAGATTTTTTCCTTAAGTTCCTGTGGAACTTTTGGTGTTTCAGTTTGCGGTCAGTACCTCTAGTTCTGTCGGTGACCATCACTGAAAAGAGGACGGCCCCATCGTCTTCCCTCCCTTCCTTGAGGTATTTGTATACATTGATCAAATCCCCTCTCAGCCTTCTCTTCTCCAGGCTGAACAGGCCCAGCTCCCTCAGCCTCTCCTCATAGGGCAGATGTTCCAGGCCCCTGATCATCCTTGTAGTCCTGTGCTGGATTCTCTCCAGCAGATCCACATTCCTCTTGTATGAGGCAGGGGGCGGGGGGGGCGGAACTGGACACACTGCTCCAGATGTGGCCTCACCAGGGCTGAGTAGAGGGGCAGGATCCCCTCCCTCGACCTGCTGGAGACGCTCCTCTTAATGCACTCCAGGATCTATTGGCCGTCTTGGCCATGAGGGTACACTGCTGCCTCATGGTTAACTTGTCTTTCACCATGACGCCCCAGGTCCTTCTCAGCAGAGCTGCTCTCTAGAAGGTCAGTCCCCAGCCTGTTCTGGTGTCTGGGGTTATTCCTCCCCAGGTGCAGGAGTTTGCATTGGCCTTGTTGAATTTCATAAGTTTTCTCACTGTCCAGTTGTCCAGTCTGTCCCGGTCCCTCTGGATGGCAGTGCAGTCCTCTGGGGTGTCAGCTACTCCTCCCAGTTTCGTACCACCAGCAAAATTGCTGAGGGAGCACTCTTTGTCTTAACCCACGTCATTGATGAACAAATTGGACTGGACTGAGGATGGACCCTTGGGGGACTTCGCTAGCTGCAGGCCTCCAACTAGACTCTGCACCATTGATTACCATCCTCCGGGCTCTGCCATCCAGCCAGCTGTTCACTCATCTAACCCACACTGTCGGAGTTTGTCCAGGAGAATGCTGTGAGAGACAGTGTCAAAAGCCTTGGTGAAGTTGAGATATATGACATCCACCACTGTTCCCTCATCTACCCAGCCGGTCATTCCACATAGAAGGCTATCAGGATAGTCAAGTATGATTTCCCCTTGGTGAATCCATGCTGATTACTCCTGAGTACCTTCTTATCCTCCACATTAGGCTCCTTCAAAGACAATAGTGCCTTGTTAGCAGATAGGATATCAGTCACATAAAAGGTGCAACAAATGGCGCCCAATGTGGGGCTCGAAGACTAGCTGTCTCTCTGGTTGTACTGCCCAGCTGAACTCCAGGATTCACACCGAAAGGAAGCGTAAGAATCAAGCTGAAAGGAAGCTTACTTTGCTTGCACACTAAAAGCCTCTTGAAATGAAAGAAGTAAGCGGCTGAGAACTGGGTTCCNGAAGCGTAAGAATCAAGCTGAAAGGAAGATTACTTTGCGTGCACACTAAAGGCCTCTTGAAATGAAAGAAGTAAGTGGCTGAGAACTATGGGTTCATACTTAAAGAAGGAACAGAAGGACAATTTGGAAGCTTCTCCTAAAATCTTGAAACAGCAAAGAAAAAATTTAGGTGAAGAAAAGCTGCAAAAGGTTCTTGCGTGGGTTTCTAAAGACGATTCTTCGGTGAATAGTAAGAATGTTTTTAATCTGGAGAGATGAGATCAAATTGGGGTCCGACTGCGGGATAGTGCCACACGCGGTGATAAGGCTGCTGCTAACCTGTTGCCACACTGGCGAGTTTTATTTGAAATGTCGAAATCACATAGTGGGTTGTAGTCGAACGTAAATGATGGGGTTGGGGCCCCTGGCATCCCCTCTGCGCCTCAGTCATGTCCTGATAAGAATCAGAAAAGAAAACACGCTGCCTTTGCGGTATTGCCACCTGATGACCAGGACGATGATCCTTTTGACTCTGGACCTATTAACCCTGAAAAGGAGCCAGACCTATACCCCCCGAATCCTCATGATAAATGGGCTTCAGTAAAACAAGGAGCAAAACAGGCAGGGGATGTGGGCATGCTGAAAATCTTCCCCGTTATCTGTGCACCAGATCAGAGTCCGCATTGGGAAGGTCTGTCGTATAATCTTATTAAGGACGTGCGACGCTTGGTGACAGATCATGGCCTTGGTGTAACATATACTACCCACATATACTACCCACATATACTACCCACCTTATACAATCTCTTTGTGATACTTGGGTTTTTACTCCCCATGATTTTAAAATTTTGTTTTGCCTCATTATGACTGATATGCAATATATGATGTGCGAGTCGAAAATGAGAGAGTTTGCTCAAATACAAGGGGAGAAAAACCAGTGGCTGTCGATAAGAGGTCCTTTACCGGCTGTTACCGTGGACGTGCTAATGGGGGAGCGTTACCACAGTGCTACAACTGCACAAGCAAGAATTCCCCCTGAGGGCCTGCAGCAAGTAAAAGCACTTGCTCTCCGGGCCCTTAAGGCCGTGCAGGAGGCTGGTAAACAAACACAAACTTTTATTAACATAAGACAAGATGTGAATGAACCATATATGAAGTTTTTGGATCAACTTAATGAGGCTCTGGAGAAGCAAATTGATAATGAACAAGCATGAAGCTACATTTTTAAGCAACTAGCGATTGAGAATGCTAACTCTGATTGCCAGAGAGTTTTGCGGCCACTAAAGGATCCTACTATTGATGACATGCTAAAAGCATGTATTAATGTCGGTACCAAACAGTAAGAGAATTCACTGATGGCTGAAAAATTTGCAACAATGTATATGAAAAAGCCATGTTTTGCTTGTGGCCAATTTGGCCATATTCATAAATACTGACCAAAAATGCAAGCAAACAAAGGAGGAGCGCCTGGAATATGTCCGTGCTGTCACAAAGGACAACATTATGCTAATCAGTGTCAATTAAAATTTGATAAGGAAGGTCAATCATTGGCCCCTTCCTCAAAATAAACTGCTGCAATTACACAAGTTAGTATATGAACAATTGTAAACTGGTCATATAGTTTCTACTACAAGCCCATGGAACACACTAGTTTTTGTAATTCAAAAGAAAAATAATTCCTGGAGACTGTTACATGAATGTCCAAAAAGGAGACAGAGGAGACCTAAAACTTTACTAGAATAAAGGGAGAGTCCACCGGGCATATCCCTGTGGGGTCTCTCAAATTGCTGGGGGACGTAGCCTCCCTTTTATCCTAATGTCCCAACGAGGGACACCCTCTCTTTTTCCCCATTGGCCAAGGTAATCAGGAGTTACAGCCTTCCCAGCCCATCTACACCAAACTCCTGCCTCCCTCCATCTGTTCACACCTGAGGTTACCTGACTCCTTTGTCCCCCTTGCTGAAGAATGTGGGGGAATTGCCCTATTTCCCGTATTTGTAAAGGTCCACAACTCTTGGTAGATGTCCTTTCGTCCCACTCAACTCATGGCATTGCTCAGTCTCCCCCCTCCCCTTGTCCGGCTCTTCAGCCAGACTGTAGGGGAATTGCCCTATTTGTGAATTCACAAACCCGAGCATTCCAGTTAATAGTAATCATTTGAAAGACTGTTTCTTTACCATTCCACTTGCACCACGAGATGCACCTCCTTTTGCATTTTCTGTGCCTTCCATCAATGCTATGGAACCGCATAACAGATACCATTGGAGAGTTCTGCCACAAGGCATGAAAAATAGTCCTACATTATGTCAAAAATTTGTGGCATCAGTTTTAAGATCAGCATGCAAGTATTTCGATAACGTCCTCATCTATCAGTATATGGATGACATATTGATTGCTGCAGAGCAAAAGGAAATGGCAGAAGAGGCTCTGTGGCAGATTACGTGAGCAGCATTGGCTGCAGGATTAAAAATTGCAGAAGATAAAGTACAGGAAACTCCAGAAACTCCACCTTGGCGATATATAGGTTGGAGAATTTCTGATCATCAGATTTGACCACTATCATTAACCCTAAAGACAGACATAAAGACTTTAAATGGTCTTCAAAAACATTTGGGAACTATTAATTGGATCCTCCCTCCCTAGGGATTTCCACAGAGGAATTACATCCTCTATTTAAGCTTTCAGAGTGTTATGAGAAACCCCAGAAGAGAATGCATCCGAGGACATGTTTCACTGTCGTCACTGGAAGGTACAGACAAAACAGCAGATGTTCCTGGGATATCATGAGAGAATATGAACAAGAACAGCAAAGACCAGTTGAAGATGAAGATAAGGACCACCATATCTCCAAAGAACTGTCTGGAACTGGGCAGTAGGACCAAAACAAGGCCTCTGAGCCAAAAGATGGCCGTATATGGAAGTGAGTTCCAGGATGACATCAAGTGGACACAGCGAGACGACCACCAGGGGGTCTCAAAAGACCACCAGAGACCACCAAAGGGACAGAGGGCGCACGCACACAAGGGTGGGATATATTATAATTAGTTCTGGGAAATAGAATGAATATGTACGATCACTCCTAGAGTTTAATGCATATGTAGATAATAGAGAAATAAAAGTTTTAGCAAGCGCACCTTAGGTTGTGCATGATAGGTGGAGCTATCCCCCATGCACCCAGTGCTGCAATAAAGTGAATACCTGCTTCTTAATACTACATTGGTGTTAAGAGATTTATTCCCGATTTTCGGTGACAAGAGGGAGACAGGAGTTTGACATCCCCAAAAAAGCTTACCCCTCCCACCCAAGCTGCTCTTGATAAAGTTGTGGACAAAATAACCACTCAGACTGTTCGCAGCCAAAAGCAGAACTATACTGTTAGTCTTTTTGTTTTTTTTATTCTAGCTTCCAACCTTATGGGCTATTAACACAATGAACACCACAGGATGTATGTCCATTAATAATTTTAGAATGGGTGTTTTTGCCTCATAATTTTGTTTCTAGATGGCACAGAGCCTGATATTATTTATTTACCACTTAATACAAAACAGTTAACCTTTTTGACTCACCAATCTTTTGTTTTTCAGTGTGCCTTGGCAGACCATCCAGGACAAATACGTATCCACTTTCCGAGACATAAAATCACTCTTTTAACTCTCTTTCTCTTGTCATTATCTAGTCCAGGAAATCCTTTTGTAACCTATCTAATAAGATAGCCTATTGATGATTGGCATATTTTGTTTATTGTTAGCATGTCTGCTTTGTTTCTTATCATGGTCTTATCAATAATTGGTTGATTGATCATTTAACTACTGTTCAACTAAAAACAAATAAAGAAGGGTGAGATGTGGAGGCTCCTTCAAAGACAATAGTGACTTGCTGGCAGATAGTTCAGTGCAAGGATGTCAGTCTTGTCAGCAGATGGGAGCCAGGGCCGAAAGAGGAGGACTGCAAAACACCTCCCCCTTGCCCCTTAAGGAAACAAAGCCAGGACAAATGCACAGGTGGCAAGATGCTGATTGGTTGTAAGCTTTGCAATATTTGTGTTAAGAAACTATAAAAAGAAGTTAGTTTGAAAATAAAGTTGTCTCACTCTGCACCCCAGACTAAGTCTGTTTCTTCACAAGGTGCAACAGTTTTTCCAGGGATGGAGGTGAGGTTGATCGGCCTGTAGTTACCTCAGTCCTCCTTCTTGTCATTTTTGAAGACTGATGTGACATTGGCTTTCTTCCAGTCATCTGGCACCTCCCCAGTTCTCCAGGACCTTTCGAAGATGGTGGAGAGCGGCTTAGCTATGACATTCGCCACCTCTCACAGCACTCGCAGGTGCATCCCATCAAGGTCCATGGATTTATGGACATCGAGCTTCCCTAAGAGCTTTCTGATCCAATCTTCCTCTACCCAGGACAAGTCTTCCTCTCTCCAGGCACCTTCTCTGTTTTCTAAGGCCTAGGATTCCGGAGGCCTGCCCTTGGTAAACACTGAAGCAAACAAGTCGTTCAGTAACTCTGCTTTTTCTGTGTCTTTCGTAATGTAAGGCCTATAAAGGGTTAACAGGGTAGTATGCTTTCTGCTTATGTAAAAAGATTGCACACTAAAGGAGTATAAGGTATAGGCTATGTAATCTACAGTTAATCTTGCCATCTGCTTCTGTAAGTATCGCTTGCTACAATCGAGGATAAGGATACCATATCCTGCTTTTGCTGCTCTTGCTGCCACCACGAGATATGATTCCGAACTTGCCAAACAGGATGGAAATTGTGAAGGGAGGATTAGGCATAAACAATGGCAGTCTGGTGGTCATAGATAATGCTTAACAAAGGAGTTGCAGTCATCTATAAAAACACAAACCTCTCCTCAGATGATGCAGATCTGAGGACCAACTGTAAGAGGTCCGCCGCTGGCCGGCTAATAAAGCTTGCTTTTAAACCACCAGGTTGAATGTACGGGGTGATTACTGGGATTACGGGCTAACAGTAACCAGGGCACCTGTGCCACCACCAGTAGACCCACATTTTGCCTAATCTTCCTTTTACCACTGGTATATTTGAAAAAGCTCTTAATATTTTTAACATCTCTTGCCAGATTTAATTCCAATTATGCGTTAGCTTTCCTCGTCACATCTCTGCATTCCCTGGAAACATTCCTATATTCCTCCCAAGGAGCCTGTCATTTTTTCCACTTTCTGTATAGTGCTTTTTTCTGTCTGAGTTTTGCCAGCAGCTCCTTGCTCATCCACGCAGGCTTTCTGCCCCTTCTGCCTGCCTTTTTACCCAAAAGGATACATCATTCCTGAGCGTGGAGGAAGTGCTGCTTGAATATTGACCAGCTCTCTTGGTTCCCCCTTCTTTCTAGAGCCCTAGCCCATGGGATTCTTCTGAGGAGGTCTCTGAAGAGTCCAAAGTTGGGTCTCCTGAAGTCCATGGTTGCAAGGCTACTTACAGCCCTGCTTCCTTCTCGTTGGATTCTAAACTCAACCAGCTCATGGTCACTGCAGCCGAGGCCTCTCACCTTCACATCTCCAACAAGTCCCTCTCTATTTGTTAGTGTGAGGTCAAGTAGCCCACCTCTCGTTGGCTCCTCCACAATCTGTGATAAAAAGTTATCACCAATGCTCTGCAGAAACCTCCAGGACTGTTTTTGCTTGACTGTGTTGTTTTTCCAGTTGATATTAGAGTGACTGAAGTCTCCTATGAGAACCAGGGCCTGAGACCACGAGGTTACTTCCAGCTGTTTGTAGAAGGCCTCATCAACTTCCTTGTCCTGATCAGGTGGCCTGTAGCAGACACCCACCACAGTGTCTCCCACGTTAGTCTGCCCTCTAATACTTACTCATAAACTCTAAACTCATTCATTATCCACCCCCAAGTTGAGCTCTATGCATTCCAGTTACTCTCTAATATAAAGAACAACTCCACCACCTCGCCTTGCCAGCCTGTCCTTCCTAAAGAGCACACAGCCTTCCATGACAGCACTCTGGTCATGTGAGCTATCCCACCATGTCTCTGTAATTCCAACGAGATCATGATGCTGGGACCACACATAGATTTCTGGTTCCTCCTGTTTTTATCCCATGCTACATGCATTGGTGTACAGGCATTTAAGGGAAGTCACTGAGCCTGCAGGTTTCCTGGGAGAGGTGAAAGGGGGTTATAGAGGGGTGGACCCTCTATAATCATCTCCTATGCTCATGTCCCCACTACCATACTCCTGTTGGACGCCTTCTGGCTTTGGCTGCCTGTCAGTGATTGCCCTGTCCATATAATATTCCCCATCCCTCTTCACGCTTAGCTCAAATCCTTCCTAACCAAGCTGGCCAACCTTTTGGCAAAGACGTGAAGACGCCCGTCGCTGGCCGTCCCAGCGAGGCGTCCGCGGGCTGCGTGATCTTTTTCCATCCTCAGCACTATGGCGCCGGATTCCCTTTCCACCCCCAAGAGGCGAGGCTCCCTCTTGTAGCTCTCGGAGGAGTAGCTGCGAGGGGGCTGCAGCTACTGATGATCTCCTTCCTGATCCTCAGATTCTAGGGTTCCGCGATAGGTGGGTACCCGTAGGGTGCGTACCCCGACGCCGACAGTAACACACTCGATACGAGCTCCGGTTGACGCCAATTTATTCAGGAAGTAACACAAACTTTTATAACTTTAGGAGAGGGAGGAGAAAAGGGAGGGAACAGGGAGGAGCGAGGGCATGATAGGTGCTATGCTAATGTGGTGGTCTCTCCAGACTGGTCAAACCCTGTTGGTGGGCGGACAGTCCTCCAGGGCAGACTGCTCCTGGCCCCCACCACCGGGATTCTAGCAGCTTCTAGAAAGACCTAGGCACTGCTCAGTCAGAGGCCACCGGGACCCCCCCTGTACAAGATCCCGGTGCGCATGCCCCATTACAGGGTAGCTTTACTCCCCGTTTATGACTCCCAACAAAGACGCACATGCCTTCTTGCTGAGGTGATTCTCATCATTCCCCACAAGTTGGTGGTCTTCAAACAGAGTCCCATGGTCACAGAATTCTAAACTCTGTTGCCAAGACCAGCAGCGCAGCCAGTTGTTCACCTGTAATATGCTTCTTTTCCTCCTCATATCCATTCCCCACATTGGCAGGATAGAGGAGAACACAACCTGGGCACCCAGACCTTTGATTGCCACCCCTAGGGCTCTGAAATCTCGCTTAATGTTATTCAGTTTCCCCATGGCATCATTAGTGCCCACATGAAACACTAACAGGGAATAATAGTCAGATGCTTGGACAAGTCTTGGTAGTCTCTCTGCAACATCCCTTATCCAGCCCCCTGACAGGCAACAGACCTCTCTGGACGAGGGGTTGGGTCTACAGACCGTGCCCTACAGCAGGGAGTCACCCACAACAATCACACACCACTTCTTCCAGGTGCTCCTTTTCTCCTTAATGGAGGCAGTCTTAAGGTGTGGACTTAACTGCTTCATCCTAGACAACTCCCTAGATGGACCTTGGTCCTTGACCTCATCTGTCAGGCCCTCAAGTTCCAGGGTCTCATACCTGTTGAATGTGGCCACTTGTGGGGACGAGGTGGGTCGGGAAAGGGGAAAGGGATATGTTCCCATTCTTGTTCTTGGCTTGATACTGCTAATTCTGCCCGCTCTGCTCTATGGCAAGGAGGCAGTGGAATCTCAGACCAAGCTGAAGCAACACATATTGCTATATGTGACCTATTTTGGTAGGGTCGTACATTGGCCATATTCCTCAAGCTGCAAGAATGTCACTCTGTGGATCCCATTTTTAGGTGCTAAGTAGAGAGTGTCCATAAGGCAATAAAACACACAAGTTCTTTGAGATATCTTGCCCAGTATCAGGAACTAGTGATGATATCTAACTATCCAACTATTGCTGACAGGTTGGGTATCACACAGCTGAGTGGAAAGAACAGTTGAGTCCTTGAGCAGCTTGACCATTGACTGGCATAACCCACCATTGGGACACATAACTGAGTAGTCAGCCAGAAGCAAGACAGCAGAATTTTGTCATATTCTCACCACTTCCAAACCTTTTACTTTAGAAGAAAAAAAATTACTCAAATAAAACTTTGTCAGATGAGGGGGAGAAGAGACTGTGACTTTGCCAAGTATCTTTCAGAAAGCATTACAAGTATGAAATAAAAGAAAGAAAGCTAAATGGGAAAATGCTACAATTAGAGCTCAGGAAACAATTGACTAGAAATCAGGTAGATGAGAAATTAATCTCCATGTATCAGCTACCTCTCTTCACAGAAGCTTATTCTGTTAACATGGTCAAATAAGGGTAACTAAGGGATAACACCAAGGTGATTGCAAAGGCTTCCTTGACCTTCTCACCTGTTGATCTCAGCTGCTTTTAGATATCTTTCTTTTATTTATTTTTCCTCTTTTTTTTTCCAGCACACATTTCTTGATCCTCTCTATATTTACCCCTCCTAATACTTTTGAGGATCGGTATTAGAAGTTGCTTTCCTCTATTGTGCAAGAGTATGCAAAAAGGAGGATAAGGACAGGTTCAGGAATTTTGTGGTCTCCAGTCCTAAAGGTATGAGAGAGTGAGGGCTCAGTCACTAGAGGAAGTTGCTTCAAAGTGCTGCGAAGCAGTGGTGCAGCTCCTCACGTGGGGTCCTCAAACTGGTGTGCTGCAAACTGCCCTCCTGGCACAATGGTTTTAACGCTCGTCCAGTCTGCTCCCTCAGCCATCTCCTTCTATCAGCTTCATGGCTACCATTGGCTCAAAGTGGCAAAAGCAGTTACTGAATAAAAGACACTATTAATATTGAGGCATTTGCTCAAATACTATGCTATTTTTCCAAGATTTTGCCCTTATAAAGAAGACCAAGACTAATATATTCAAAAGGGTTTGACTCATTTTCCCTCACATACGCATCTAGTGCCACTCGGGATGACCTAGGGTGTGCTGCATGGCCACCAGCGAAAGGTCCAGAAAACAAGGTGTCTTCTATCATATCCTTAGTAGTACATCCTATCAGTTATCAGAGTTATCACAGATAATCAAAAATAGCACCTATATTCTACTAAGCCCTGGTGAGGCCACATCTGGAGCACTGTGTCCAGTTCTGCACCCTGCATACAGGAGGGATGTGGAGCTACTAGAGAGAGTCCAGCACAGGGCTACAAGGATGATCAGGGGCCTGGAACATCTGTCCTATGAGGAGAGGCTGAGGGAGCTGGGCCTGTTCAGCCTGGAGAAGAGGAGGCTGAGAGGGGACCTGATCAGTGTGTATAAATACCTCAAGGGAGGCAGTGAAGCAGATGGGACCGACCTCTTTTCAGTGGTGGCCACCACCGACGGAACTAGAGGTAATGGCCACAAACTGAAACACCAAAAGTTCCACAGCAACTTAAGGAAAAAATTCCTGACAGTGAGGGTGACAGAGCCCTGGAACAGGCTGCCCAGAGAGGTTGTGGATCTCTGGAGATCTTCAAGATCTTCTTGGACCCAGTCCTGTGCCATGTGCTCTAAGTAACCCTATGTGTGCAGGGGGGTTGGACTAGATGATCTCTAGAGGTCCTTTCCAACCTTAATGATTCTATGATTCTGTGATATGTTCTCAAATTTCATATGGAAAATCCAGTGTTTTACTGCTATCTCAATCTGCAAGCAAACCCTTTCCTGGGACCAGATAATTACAATGGAAAGAAGGTCCTGAATATATCATCTGGCAGAATGTACCCACAGGACTAATTCGAAAAGCAAAATCCAAAAAGAATTGCAGCCTGAAAGGAACTGCAAATTCTTGTGATAGGCATGGGCTAACTGCCACCTGTTACAAAAACTCCCAACAGCATGTAATTGCATGTAAGAGCCTGCCAAGCATGAACTGAAAATGTCTTAAAGGTAAGAAGTCAGCAGTGGAATTATAAATAGAAACTTGGGGTCACTTCCTTTTTTGTAAATGTGATGAGTGTCACAGATTCCAAGTACCCTATTGATTTCATAATGATTGCATTGAATGCAAGGTCAGGGAAGTTGAAACTCGTAAATAAGAATCACAGATTAACTGAGATTGGAAGGGGCCTCTGGAGATCATCTGATTCAAACTACTGCTTAAAGCAGGTCCAATTTTGAAGTTAGATCCAGCTTCAAAATCAGATGAGGTTATTCAAGGCCATATCTGGTCAAGTGTTTCAATATCTCTAATGTGGAAGTTATGTAACCTCTCTGGGTCAAAGAGACCAGAAACTCTTCCAGGTTTTCAACACCCTCTATATGAAAATGTTTTTGTAAGTTCAATATTTTGTAATATATACTTTTAGCTCTGCACTATGAGAGTGGGTTCAAATGCAGCAATATATATTCCAAATTGCTTACATGGATATAGATGTGTATTATTCTTTGTGTAGTGTAGCTGAGCTTAGAATATGGACTGACCAATTAGATTAGAGCAAAGGTACATTGCCATCACGCTTCAGAGGACTGTGCACTGCTGTCAGCCTCTTCTATGACTAAAAAGAGAATTCACGCTCTATCATCTCGCATTAGCACCAAACATTAAAAAGTTATGAAGACCATACTCTGAATGTCTTTTTAAAGTGATTTATCTCTTAATACGTTTAAAGACCTTTGACAAGGCCAAACTGTTAAAGTAGACTCTAAAGTGCTTTAGAGATGATCGATCTTTTCCTAAGACTATGAAAAAAATACATATGACCTTTTCATTTATTATGAATGTTATCTATACGCCTAAGTATTTGAGTACTAAGAATACTGATTCTACCCATCATTATACTTCACATTAATTGTTTCAGTCTACGAAAAAGGGGTGTAAAATGCAATCCCTGATGCAGAGGGGAGGTTCTGATCTAGTGACAGCTATAGCAACCCTTAGGATGAAGGGTGTTTTTCTGTCAGACAGGTTGAGTTATACTGATAATTGTGTTAAGCCAAGTTAGTTTTGATGTTTTCCAAGTGTGAGATCAGTTTCTGAAGGCTCTGAAATGGCAAACATGATGCAATCAACTCTGAAAATTTCCCAGAACTTCTGAATAGGATTTTTTTTTCTTAAATTTATGGGCACGGCTTCTAGTTCGTCTCCTTTTAATCTAATCATACGCAATCAGGATCAGGAAAATAACCTTTTTTGGCATGAAAAGTATATTAGGGTGACTGCTTTCAGACAGATTTCTTACTACTCAGAAGACTGGAGCTGATGTTCAAATGCTGCTGCTTCCTTCTCTTATTGTTTTATTTGGCCATAGGGGAAAAAATGTTGCAAAGGCTGAAATACAGCTGTAAGACTTCTGATGTGTTAGAAGCTAGAACTGGTACATTTCTTTTTTAATCATATTCACCCACTTTCCCCTCTATTCAGGCTTATTACCCAACCATCACATTGCCTGCTAACAATTGAGAAACATGAGACGCTCTGACAGTAAATTAAACTAGGAAAAAACATATATTAGTATAGATGAGCGCTACGCTAACCTTTCCCTTTCTTTTTTTTTCTTTTTTTCTTTCTTCGAATGGAGGAGGGGGGCACAAATTCTATTGCATGTTTCCACTGCTAAATCATAAAAGTCCTAGCCCAAAGAGGAAATAGACTAATATTTTCACTTGGCATAGTTATTATGAAGTCTTTTTCAGAAGGTCGCAAAGGTTCTTCTGTATGAGGTAGTCCATTTTCAGCAATTTGTGATACACATGAAAAATGTTGCTTGAGATTTAACATTCACACATGCTTTTGACTGTAAGTCAGAATGGTGAAATAGAAGTGCAGGAAACCTGAGTGATATTACCTCCTCTTCTTACGAGTCTAAGTAACAGTCACACAATTCACATATGAGTCTGTGTGGTTTCATCTGACTATATGTAGATCAGTAAGTCACAGGAGCAGAATGTCCCTTTTCTTATGCCTTTGTTCTGACTCCCCTTTTCAGATTCATCCTTCGTCTTTTCTCTCTCCCGTTGGTCTAGCCCTAGCTTTTTCTGTGTCTATTAAACATAAGAGTAGAGGCCTGCCCTATAGAACAACAGCAGGCTGCACATAGAGAAGAGATGAAATTAGTTGAAAAGAAATATTAGAAGGGGCAAATTATGTATCAAACAAGAGATTTATTCCAAGGGTAGAAGTTCTACATTCCCAAAAACAGTTCCAAAAGGGAAACTCATGGGAGGAGAAGGAAAAAGTCTTTGCTCTGCAAGTCTCTCCTAGGCTTTGCTACTCAACGCTCTCCTGTTATCCCTCCCACCCTTTCAGATATCTTTTCTTACCTTAAGTCACAGACATTCTGGTCCTTTGCATATTCCTGTCAGAACGCCTCTACCAAAGCCCAGCTGTCCCCTCTATCCCAAATCTCATTCTCTGCTCTGAGGTCTTAAAAAACTTGTTTTTTCTTCCTAGTCCTTCACTTTTGCTCACCTGCTTGCACCCAAAAATCTTCTCCCAGCCTTCCTCCTACTCAGCTGAATTTCTTCCATTGTTGCTGCAACCTATTTTTTCCTCTGTGTTAAGAAGTTGTGATTTATATCTGTTGAAGTTTGTTCATCTGCCACCACAGAACCTGCTCTTTCTAATCTTAAAATATCTTCAGTCTTCCATGATAGGAAACTTCAAACTAACTTCTAAACCTCAGACCCTTTACATGGTTGCTCTCAGGACTCCTTCAAGCTGAACCACATGGTTCATGAATTCTCATGCCCAAAGACATGTTCTATCTCAGACCTAATGAGTAAGGAGAAGTAAGGTACAAGGAATGCTTATACTTACTCAAGACAATATTCCTAAACTTGATATTTATCTTATTTGCAGAAGTATGATGCTGTTGATTCATTTATTGCTATTTACTACAACTTTTAAGTCTTTTATTGTATCAACACTGCAAAGACAACCCATTCTGTTTTTGTGTAGCGGATTACTCCTATTTAGATTTTTTTTATATATTTTTCCCTGTTAACTTGTATTCCTTTTTTCAATTCTATTTCTCTAATATGTTAAGATTGTTTAAATTCTAATTTCCTCCTTTGAAATGCTTGAAAACTTCCCAATATAAGGAAAATTCACAAAATAATAAGCTCATTAAGCATAACTTCATACACCCATTACTGAAAATGTGATAGGTCAGATCTCTGGGGAACTGCATTTTTCCAGTTTAACTGTGCATGATTAATTACTATTGATTTTCTAAATGATTATATACTCCTAGCAGTGGATAATTCTTTGCTTTGATTATAGGAAGACTGTATCAGACTCATAATTGTAAAGTTAAAACTTACAATGTCAGCTGTCCTCTTCAATACTCACAATATTTCTTACCCTGGCTTAGAAGGAAACTTGTTGACTATTGTTCATCTCCCTTATTCCCCTCCCACCGCCCTTTTTTTTTCTTTTGAAAGAAAACACAGTGCTCTCTGAATAATTACAATTTGATATTTCCAGAAAAGTAAGTCGTTTGGAGTGCCATTTCAGATCCCTTTCTCAGATCTTTTACAGAATTGTCCTTTCACACCTATCCTTTCTCAAAGACATCAGCAAATAGTTGTCAGATTTCTCAAGTCTCATCTTGAGAGAAATCTCAGATTTCTCATCTACCAGTAACAATTTTATGAAGATGAGAAAAAATGAACATATAAAATTGCCTAGGAATGCACTATGTTCTTTTTGTCTTTTGGAGCTATCGTTCTTGACCTTTTCATTAGCTTCTCAATGTGAATATGAATGTAAAAAAAGGATTAAGCACCATCAGCCTTGCTGGAATCAGTGTTACCAACTTTCCTACTCCTTGAACAGTAGACTCACTCTTGTTGCATGTCACTTAGGAATTGTATCTCTGTTTGTAACCTGCACTTTCTTTAATACTATAGTTTTTGGCGATCCCCAATATCTTCCATCTTCTAAGCTTTTCCTTCTTGTTTTTGAGACCATTAAAAAGTTCAGGATCTAGCCCAGATTATATTCCGTCCTAGTTCAAAAAGTACTTACAGTCCTCAGATACTTTTTCTCTTAAACTTGTTTTCCATGGTATTTTTTTCCTACTTATTTGCTAAATTTCCTGATGTGAGCTTTTAGTGAAATCTCTGGGGTTCATTTTGCTGCTTACCTTCCACCCAGAAGCTGTATTATTTGTAGTTATTCTCATGCAAGTCATCTTAAATTTCTACATTATGCCTTTGGTTCAGAAATCAGTCTTGAAACATCCTTCCTATGCCTACTTTCTCCTTCTCTCGTTTAAAATATATATATCGGTATATATATATATATGCTGAAGTTCCACTGAATGGCTGTATGTTCTTGTATTCATTTCCAGCTGGATGTCCGAGAAGATTTATCAGCAGTGCGGAGTCTAGTTGGAGGCCTGTGTTGAGCGGTGTCCCCCAGGGGTCAGTCCTTGGTCCAGTCCAGTTCAATTTATTCATCAATGACCTGGATAAAGGCACAGAGTGCTCTCTCAGCAAGTTTGCTGATGATACGAAGCTGGGAGGAGTAGGTGACACCCCAGGGGCCTGCGCTGCCATCCAGAGGGACCTGGACAGACTGGACAACTAGGCGGAGAGAAACCTCATGAAATTCGACAAGTCCAAGTGCACGGTCCTGCACCTGGGGAGAAACAACCCTAGACATGAGTACAGGCTGGGGACCGATCTATTGTGTCAGCCCACAATAAAAATAATGAAAAAAATGCCAAATTCCACAGTTATAACTACTAATAATGTCAAGCAGAAAAATGCTTGCATGAAATGGCAACAATGAAACAACTATAGCAGTATTCACAAAAGTGAACAGTACTTGGAATAAGTCCTTACAATGAGGTCTGAAATAGCCAGACCTTTTGTACCAAGCTGTTATTAGTAGTCCATCAGAAATCCAAACATCTTATTAAAATTAATTCAGTGGAATATTGTTCCAGTATAAAGCATCTCCGGAAACGTCAAGTCAAGAACTGTGCACAAAAATCTGAAGAGGACATACAGACAGTGAAAGGAGAAGAAGAAATGGGCAGATGAAATAACAGAAATTCCAGACATTTGTAAACAATTTTTTTTTACAAAGAGGTTGATCAAACATCGAAAGAGGCTGCTCAAAGGGCTTTTGGAGTCTCCATCCTTGGAGATATTTAAAACTTGACTCAGGGTTAGTACAGCAGTACCCTCCAACCTAAATTATTCTATAATGCTATGTCATGAAGCAACTTCCTTACATCCATACTTTTCACTACACAGCTAAATTAAAGATAAGATTTTGGCATCCTAGTTCCATGCTGTTTCTGCTGCACCAGTGGTATGCCAACACCAGGGTCCGAGGAGTGAGAAAACTTGCATTTGGTGGCAGGCAAGGGTTGTGCAGTATTTCTTCTCCATATATAACACAACAGACATGCAGACATTTCCCAGTTCTTTCTGTGAAGACCTAGAACTTCTGAAAAAGGAAAATTACTTTGGCTGTGTGATAGTATGTCATCAACAAAATCCATATGTGGGCCTGTGCAACTGGGGAGGTTATGTAAAGGTTGTTGGCAAGGCAAACATCTCTGCAAATTGATGTCAGGAATACTCAGTAACTGGAACCTTCAACTGGAATGCAAAATATATTTTGCCTTTGAATATTTCTTTTTTCAAGATCACTAGCCTTGCTTTTTTTTTTTTTGACTTTTTTTTTTTTGCCTTTTTTTTTCTTTTTAAGTGCCTTCTGTTTCAAAAATGCCCATCTGCTCTTTTCCCAGTAAGCATGAAAATACAAACAGTAGTTGGGGCAGTTTATATTAGTCCCTAAGCACTCCTGACACCTCATCCAAAGCAATAACATTTTCTTCTTCTTCATTCTTGCCTGATATGCCTCTTTACTAAGAGAAAAAATCCATTTTCTTTTCCTAATCTGCACAGCAAAATTGTTTTTATGCTTTCTTCTTTTGTACTTGCTGTCATATACATGTGAAAAGGCTGATTTCCCACCTTCTGTTCTGGTAAATTTGTCAAATAAGTAAAATCTATATAGCTAGTAACTTTTCACATTTTCATTTGTTTGTTCATTTAATTGCTTGCTTTTATTTTAACTTTCAGGTATGTGCTGTGCGTCAAAGAGTATTTTTCAGAACCTCATTCAAATTATGGTCCCTTCTCATATCACACAGCTCCACTTCTATCTAATAGCATTCATAATTGGAGATACAAAATTTAAACTCCTGAAATATCAAAAAGCAGCAAGGCCTCTACTGAATTTACCAGCCATGCAGAATCTAGTATAGTGTCCAATATTCAAGTTCCCTTCATATGAGACAAGAGAAGAAGCCAGGAGAGAGGAAGACTTGCCCTGGGTAGAGGAAGATTGTGTCGGAGAGCACCTAAGGAAACTCAATACTCACAAATCCATGGGCCCTGATGGGATGCACCCCAGAGTGCTACGTGAGCTGGCAGATGTCGTAGCTAAGCCACTCTCCATCATCTTCGAAAGGTCCTGGAGAACGGGGGAGGTGCCAGATGACTGGAAGAAGGTCAATGTCACACAAGTCTTCAAAAAAGGCAAGAAGGAGGATCTGGGTAACTACAGGCCAGTGAGCCTCACCTCCGTCCCCGGAAAAGTGATGGAACGGCTCATACTGGCCGTTCTCTCCAGGCACATGGAGGACAAGAAGGTGCTCAAGACTAGTCAGCATGGATTCACCAAGGGGAAATCATGCTTGACTAATCTGATAGCCTTCTATGATGGGATGACCAGCTGGATAGATGAGGGGAGAGCGGTGGATGTCATCTATCTTGACTTCACCAAGGCTTTTGACACCGTCCCTCACAACATCCTCCTGTGTAGGAAGGTATGGCATCAGCTATAGGATATATATATATATATATATATCTCGTGTGTGGGCTTGTACAGGGGGGTACCCCTGACCTGCGGGTGACCTCACCCTTGGCGCAGGCTCACAAGATCAGAAGGAGCGTTCCAGAAGCCCGGAGGTAGGGGCTGGAGCGATCTACCCTGCCGTCGAGCCTGCCCACCGATCGAGCACCACCAACGGCAGGCCGCTGCCCACCCAGTCCTGTACTTCCCCTCCCCTCGTTGCTCCTATATAAGCGTGTGTATTTCCCTTAATAAATGGCTGCCGTTTGTAACTCTTTCTGCAGCTAAGGCCGGTTGCCCCTTTTCTTTGGGTACCTGCCACACATGGCTTTGGAGCCAATCCACCAGGTCCGGGAACCCTGAGCGGGAGATCTGCCACCTTCGCTCCCCCTGCGACCCTGCATCTGGGTCCAGAGCCGGGACCGCCCATGAGGCCTTCCGGTCTGCAGCCTGTGTGGTGCCCCGCCACACTCCTGGACAAGCTCTGGAGGTGTGGGATGGATGAGTGGACGGTGAGGTGGATTGGGAATTGGCTGGATGGCAGAGCTCAGAGGGTGGTAATGTGGCGTGGAGTCCAGTTATAGGCCTATGTTGAGCGGTTTCCCCCAGGGGTCAGTCCTTGGTCCAGTCCTGTTCAATTTATTCATCAATGACCTGGATGAAGGCAGAGTGCTCCCTCAGCAAGTTTGCAGATGATACGAAACTGGGAGGAGTAGCTGATACCCCGGGGGGTGGCACTGCCATCCAGAGGGACCTGGACAGACTGGACAACTGGGCGGAGAGAAACCTCATGAAATTCGACAAGTCCAAGTGCACAGTCCTGCACCTGGGGAGAAATAACTCTAGACATGAGTACAGGCTGGAGACCGACCTTCTGGAGAGCAGCTCTGCTGAGAAGGACCTGGGCGTCATGGTGGACGACAGGTTGACCATGAGGCAGCAGGGTGCCCTCGTGGCCAAGAAGGCCAATGGGATCCTGGGGTGCATTAAGAGGACCGTCTCCAGCAGGTCGAGGGAGGAGATCCTGCCCCTCTACTCAGCCCTGGTGAGGCCACATCTGGAGCACTGTGTCCAGTTCTGGGCTCCCAGTGCAAGAGGGATGTGGAGCTACTAGAGAGAGTCCAGCACAGGGCTACAAGGATAATCAGGGGCCTGGAACATCTGCCCTATGAGAAGAGGCTGAGGGAGCTGGGCCTGTTCATCCTGGAGAAGAGAAGGCTGAGAGGGGATCTAAACAGTGTGTATAAGTACCTCAAGGGAGGCAGTGAGAAGGATGGGGCTGTCCTCTTTTCAGAGGTGGCCACCGACACAACTAGAGGAAATGGCTTCAAACTGAAACACCCTAAGTTCCACAGGAACTTAAGGAAAAAATTCCTGACAGTGCGGGTGACAGAGCCCCGGAACAGACTGCCCAGAGAGGTTGTGGAATCTCCTTCTCTGGAGATCTTCAAGTCCTGCTTGGATGCAGTCCTGTGCACGTGCTCTAGGTGGCCCTGTGTGTGCAGGGGGGTTGGACTAGATGACCTCTAGAGGTCCCTTCCAACCTTAGGCATTCTATGATTCTATGATTCTATGTTGATTATATGTAACCAATTATGGATAAGCAATGACAATAGTTTTAGCATCTTCAACCACAATTTCTTTTTTTGGCCTTACAGTTTACTAGGCTAATCCTCAAGATGTTTACCATGAGAAAACACATTACTGTTGAGGCTATTTCTCATGCAAAAATCCTAAGTGGTAAAAATATGTTGGGATGTGAAATCAACATGTTGAGTCCGTTTTTCGAATTGATCGAGAAGGAGGTACTCAACATCGATCGTAAGCAGCGTTTAATATCAGGACAATATAATAGAAAGATAATAAGTATTACCAGCTAGCTGAGGTCCGGGCTCATCGCAGGACTTCTGCCACGGACCCCGAACATATGATACACGTCGCTTTTATACCTTTTAGCCCCTCATGTTTCCCCCTCCCGTTTTCCTGTTCTACAATGATGATTATGTTCTATTGCTCAAATGTTCTTAAACATGTTCTAGGAGTACTAAAACATCCTGATAAGCAACTTGTTTTGAGACATCCTCTTCATGTGGAGCATCATGGCACGGTCTGTTCTTGGTTATTTATGACGTCTACAAATTTCTGCTACTTGATTAGGCTTTAAATCATTAACCCTTCAAACAATACTTTGTGTAAGTCTGGTTCAGCATATAAGTAACTGAAATCATGATTTGATGAGGAAACTGCAAAGAAGTGAGAACTGATTTAGCGATGGATGATCTCAGACTGCAATGAAGGGAACATTGCACATCATCAGTCCTAACTAATCAGACTGTGCTTAGTGTTCTCTGTCTTCTTACAAACTCAGCTATTCCATCAACAGACATAAATGCAGTCCTAGCCTCATTGTCTCTCTGTGAACTCCTGGATTTATGAAGAGAAGGGATAATTGCACTGGGACTATTTGAACTACCCTTATTGTAATCATTTAATATGCAGTGTTCACTGGAAGTGCTGATGTTGGTAAGACAGGTAGCTACAGTCAGTAATGAGGTATCAGCATAATGCAGATTCATGCAGACTGCCATAAAATGCTAAGCTAGTAGATAGACAAAGCCTTCAGTAAATTTTTGTCACCGTAAAAAGTTGCCCATCCTAAATGAGGTACCTTAAAAATTGTCCACTTTTTTTTCCTAGTAATTACAGTTTCTACAGAGCCACCTTCCTGAAGTCAAAGGCAAGTATTAAGTAAATCAACATCTCCTAAAATATCCACACTTTAATAGAGTAACTCAGATGCCAACTGTCACATATGATGGGTATCAGTGGTTGCTAGAAGCCCAGCTACAAATCTAGCATAGTTTCACCACCTAAAAATCTGCTAACTAACGGAAAATGTAATGAACAGATGAGGAAATTAATGATGGCCTTAAGCTTCTTGCAAGAAGCTTAAGTATTATTACTTGCTTATATTAAATATTATTACTCTATTACTTGCTTAAATATTATCTAGTGGAAGATTGTTCCCTTCCTGACACTTTCTCTTCAATATGAAAATGTGTCAGCTGGGCAACCCCGAAAGAGATAGGCAGAAACAGCTGTTTGATGGTCAAACAGCTTCTAAGAAGTAAACTAAGGAGAAAGCAAGAATGACCAACTTTGAGGCCACACTAAAAGTACACTGGTGAGAGTAATTTTCCATCATTTGAAACTTTGGTCACCATTATGGCAACAATGAATCAGAAAGATAAGGGCAAAATAAGTTTCCTAAGACAGAAAGAAAAGTCCCTGAGCAGGAGATTCATACTGGGAGGTGTTATGAAGAGGGTGATTTAAGGTGTTGATTATGTACAAAACTTAACAACCACTTGCACAGTCATCCCAGTGGGAAACTGGCCTCCTTACCACGGATTCATATCTAGTAAAAGACTAGTATTTTTTAAAAAGAAACCTCTATATTAAATTATTGTATTCCATGACTGCTTGCTCCCCCAAAACCTCCTTGGTCCCTTCTGCTCATTATAAGGCATTACACTTCTCCCAAGTCCTACTATTTAGACACTCCTAATTTTGTAAGATTCCCACATAGCTGCCTGACTTTCCATTGTTTATCAGCACATAGTTACATAGATAGAGGAAAGAGGAATACTTGTACAACTAAGAAAGAGATTTTAGGAAAAAGGTAGAATTAAGAGGATGGAGAGAGCAACTATGGAGATATGGAAGATATGAATAAGAAGGTATATGTATATAAAGATATGGACAGAGGCAGGGCTGGGAGAGTTATTCCTACTGGTCAGAATAAATAATTGTAGGGGATTAAATGCTAACTGTTGCAATTGGACTACAAGGGGATTTTTGATTTATGAGAAATAAAAGAGACATAAAATGGCAAGACTGCAAGGAGATGAGGAGCAGCTATTGGCATATGATATAATTTATATAATATAAAAATGACAGGGAAAATATGGTAATGGGTACTGCCACACTGGAATGTGGATTGGTCATTCATAATCTAATCTTTGTCCAGCGTACGTCGATTCCCATTTCATGATGTGAAACCACCTGTGTACCACAGGTACACCTGAGATGTATACACCTGTGGTGTATATCTCAGTGGAAAGCTCAAATCGTGATCATTTATTAGCACAGACAATTCTGACAATCCATTGCTCTTTTCAGACATTCACATTTATTTGCAGTCTACAAGGGGACATTACAAATGCCTAATCTGAATATGCACGACACAGACCACAGAATTTTGCATGCTGGTGTCTGGCTTCCAAATGCCACTCAGAATTGACTTACTTTGAGCAAAAGAAAATCTACATCTCTAGATGTTTTGTTGCAAGCCCTCAGAGGTAGGAAGCACCTACCTTCAAATTAAATGTGTTTAGTTTCTGCATCAAAGAATTTAATTCTGGGTGCTTTTTTTTGTCTTTTTCTCTTCTTTCTACTGTCAGAAATCTCCCCACAAAGGTATTTCTAGACTTTAATCAAGCTATCTCTTGGCCAGCTCACTTAGATAAATTAGATTCCTTTATTTAATATCATAGTACAGTAGATTTTCCCAATTGAGAGTCATTCTTGAGCATGTCAAAACAAAGCTCTTGAGCTCTGTCAAAACAAAGTTTTAGTCAATGATATGTCATATTCTCAAAAGTTTTCTCAACCAAATAACACTTTGATGTGAAGGAGAGAAACTTCACTGTAGCTATGTGAGGTCCATTCAGATATGTGCAGGTGAAGACAGAATGTTCCTCCTTTCTGTCTTCAACAACAGATTTGCTTGTTTTCTCTTCTGAGACAGGTTACACATGCAGTCTCTTGTGTAAAGCAAAAGCAGAGATGCTCCTGCGTGCCACTATCTTTCCTCTAGTTACCAGCTGAGAGAAAACAAGTCCACGGTCCTGCTACAGCCAGCAGCCCTGGCTGGACATCAATGGAAGAAGATGATGAAGCCAAATTCACACCTGGAATCTCTAGAAAAGTTTTTTTCCCCAGAGCTGATCTTGGAACAGCTCAGCTCTGCAGCAGCCCAAATCCACAGCAGCTACAGACTGTTGGAGGGAGGATAAGGTGGGATGAGAGCCTGACTACACTCTGCTGTGAGTTATTATCACATGCTTCAGATAATATATGGTGTTTTTTTCCCTGCCTACTCCTAGTGGGCCTAAGACCTTAGTCTGTTAATTTGGGTGGGAATTGTGATGAGTAGGTGAATATGCCCTTTGAATTGGTATTTCAGGCAGAAAAAAAATAATATATCTATTTTTTTTAAATTGTTGATACATTTCTTGATTTGATTTCTTTTGGATAATTTCCTACACATGCACAGATACAAAAAAAGGACCAAAAATTATCTTTTGGATTCTATATTTTATATTTATCATTAATATGGTACAAGTTTTTTATTATTACTGTTTTTTGCCTTTTTTTTTCCCCAGAGCTGTTAAAAGCTATCTGAAGGTTCCTGTGTAAGTCTGGGAAAGTATGGCACAGGCAATAGCAGTGTTAGGTATTCCCAGTTCACACCATTAAGTTGTGGCATCAGTTTTTATTTATAGAGAAAATGACATCTCGTTTATCATTGTCCTTTAGTATTTCTGTCTTCAGTTCTCACTCTGAAAAGATGAACTACTCTGGATTTTTTGGTATTTTTGTGATGAGGTTGTCTGTCCATTGGTAACTCTGTTGAGTCATCTTGGCAATTTTGTAAAATTTCATCGTAGATATGTAAGAAGTCACTGAAAGGGAGTAAGTTGAGAACTGACTTGAGCTCTTCTTTCTGTTTCTGAACTAAGTATACTCAGCTCTTGCAAATGTACTTCCTGAAAATTCCCACCAGTAATATGGTATGTCAAATGACTGCAGAGGTTCACATTATAAGCACAGGAGGTTGGATATAGATAATCAGTAAGCCATAAAATATAAATTTAGGTATCCAGACTTTGGGAGGATTTCAGGATTTCCTTGTAATCACTTACTTTAATCCTTGTTTCAAATTAGTTCCTACCTGTTCTCCTTCTTCTGCTCAATCACTATTATTTCTCATTTTGCTTCAGTAGAAAAAATGTATATTTGTAAGGAGTTCCAGACATTGTATATGATGTTTGGTAAATGTGAAAAGGGCAATTCACTTTTATTTCCTGTCTCTCTACACTAATAATAGAAAAAAAAAAAAAAAAAAAAGGACATAGAATTTCAGTTTGAACTCCAAGTTCATTGATTTTTTTTTATGGCAATGACAAAAGAATAGCTATAAGGCTAGAACAAATATTTCCAAAGAAGATTGGAAGGATAGAGCAAATACATTCAAAGATCAGCAAGGAATTTGAATTGTCAAAAAAACACAGGCAATATTAGAAAACAAGTTTAATGGCAAGACTTCAATTGTCCTGAAAATACAGTCAAAACTCTACATTTATATCTGTTGTACTAAATCAACTTTCTGGTATCTATTGTTGTTATTGTATTAAATTAAAATTAAAAAGATAATAGTTGTGCCCTATAAACACTGCATTCTGCTAAAATTCAGGACCTGCTCACTTACCCCAAGGCACTCAACCCAGGACTGATCTCAAGCTTTTGACATGAAAAATTCTTGCAGGAGAATGTGCTACGCAACTAAACTGCAGGGTTCCATCACACACTTTTTACTGTATGATTTCATTTTCCTTGGGTACATTCCTAATTTTCAAAGTCTCACTAGATAAGTAAGTCCATCATTAATTTTGGAGACATGATTTCAGTCTAAGATCTGTTTAGTTCAGTCTTATCCGGTCACTACTATGAACACTTTCTACTATGATCACATATATAATTAGTTACTTTTGGAGAACGTTAATAAAATGTGTTCCAAATAGCCTCTTATCTAGTGCAAGTACACTAGTGGTAAGCTTCTGTTTGTGCTACCAGTAAACACTGCATCTTAGCAATGGCCTTGTAGTTTTTTTTTTTTTTTTTTTAACGTCTGAAAGACTTCTTTTCTTTTGGTTCTTTTCTGGCATTTTGTCCTTTCTCGCTGTCCTTTCACAATATTATGAAACGACAGTAATGATGGGAAGACTATGAAACAGAGGAGGGACCCCACCGCATGACCCTGACCACTTTTGCCACACTGGGCAAAGCCAACAAAGTTACATGACAGCCTCCTTCACTTCCATAAGTGAATTGCCCCCTCTCCCCCTGCAAAAAAAAAGTAATGTTTGTCAAATTTCTGACATCCACCTGGATAAAGAGTCCATACACTTGAGAAATGGTTGTCTGCATCATCTACGATCTCATGGGCAGATCTTACCTTGGGAACTGTAAATCAATCTTTATCAATCAGAATTAATGTTGTTCTCTTAAACATCTGTTGTGTTGCATGTGTACAACCCTTTCTATTCAGACCTCCATCATCTAAAAAGCAGTAAAGACACAGATGACTACTATGAGCTTTATTTGATGCAAGGAAAGGTGAGAGATGTTAGCACAGTTTTGGCCAGGATGAAGAATCACTCTCTGATCAGTAAGAGCAATGGCATTGCCACTATGTGTGCCATGTAAAGGTTCCTGCATCTGATCCCAAGGTACAGTAACAGATAAAATGTGTTTGGAGGCTACTCCCTCCCATTTGGCAGTAACAGAATGGGTTTGGAAGGAGGCGTTTAAAATTATACTCTGTTTTCACTGTTTTTGCATTTCTCACCCTCTTTCTGAACTCGTAGGTAAAAAACTGTGAAGTGAGTCACACAGAGTTCAAAAGTTTCTTGCTTTCCCACAAAGATTTTTGCTCTACAGGAAATAACTTTTCTATAAAGAGAATAAACATATGAACCTAACAACGGTCATATATCAAAAGGGACAGTGTGAAGAGGACACAAGGGACTTTTTATCTGAATGGGTTTGTTCATCCTGAGTAAAAGCTGGCATCTTCTAATAGACCAAATTTTCCAGAACACAGTCCAGCTAAACTGACAAGCTTTTGAGCACAGCCTCCTAAGCAAACAGCTTTGCCTCTTTCTTCCAGAAACGTTGCAATTATTGTAACTACTGTTGATGGGAAAATTACTTGAAGGAAGGGAAGCAGCAGGAGCTGGGTGTGTATATTTTGATTCATAGGAAGGTTGCCTTTATGATAAAAATGAAGTAGGTAAGTCCTTTCTCAAAGAACTGCTATAAAACACATATTTTGTTATCAAGATTATCTAGGGCTAAATATTTAAATAATATAGATTTTATACAAATCAGTTTTTAGGAAAGTATGCAATAATGCTTTTGGCTCATCAGACATAATGTTATTTCAGACTGAGACAATTCAAAAGAATATAATAATTCTGGCATAGTCTATAAAGAGAAAGAGTTTTCCTGGATACTATACAGTATTAGTCCTCGATTTGTGAAATAAAAGCAACTGTACTCCTTGACCTCTATCTGTGCAGGGCTTTAAGAGCAATAGAAACCCATAGTGTCAAACAATGTAAGTAAAGTTTGGGAGGTTTTTTATGCTCTCATTTTGTCTGATTTTGTCTAAGACTTTTTCTCTGCTAAACCCAAAGTTTTCACTATTTTGTTAGAATAATACTTCTTATTTTCCCTCTCTGCCCTTTGTGCAAATCTTTAAAGATTCACAAACTTGGAAAAGTCACAAAGGTAGGAAAGACTGTGCTAGAGACTATTTTATCTGATTTTGACTCAGTTTAGTCAGAGGCAGCTCCTCTCTCTCCTCCCCATTGCTCAGATTCATGGACTGCTGTCTTGTGATCCCAAACAGGGAAAACATTCTTCTTAGGTCTCTCTGCTTCCACTTCCCAGTGGCCTGCCCCATGCTTTCAGGCACTCCCCATAAATCCATTGGCATGTTCCTTAGGCAGCATGGAGGGAGAACTCATCATCCTCAAATTTAAGATAGAAAACTTCTGTCTTAATCAAATCTATATTTAAAAAATACTAGTAATGTATCATTTCAAAGTTAACTGAATACATGAATAAATAAACAGGTGATACTATGTAAGAGGTAATCCTGAATAAGAGGATGTCATGGGGCAGGGCAGCAAGTCTACTTGAGATTCTCTTGCTTGTTGTGCACCTTCCATATTTTCATCACACTCTACATTTTAGGTATCATAGCTTCTGCTTTCAGCTTTTTATTGTGCCTGTTGTCATAGTGGAGCATTATATCCTTCATTCACTGCTATTCTCTTAGTATGAGTGTTCAGGATACCCTTTGTGATTACTTGGGCACTCTTTAAATCCCACATTCATAATTTCCTGTATTATGAAAAGGTACTTCCTATATCCTACAATTTCTTGAAAATGAGTTTTTTCTGAAAACTGCTTGATTCATGAAGACTCCTCTAACAGGGTAGAAAACATTTGCAAATATATATGTATATTTAAAAGGCCTATTACAGTAGTAAGTAAGATTGTCAGTTTATTTCTCATAATCCTTGAAACAGCTATGAGAAGCAAGTAATAGTTTTCCTTCATGCATTAAATTGGTGACTTTTACTTAAAAGATCTGCATTCCATTAATACAGCAAGAAACAACAGGCTTCCATGGAACAATATCTAATTTACATCTTTTCTGTTTTGCAAGCCAAAAATTTAGTAAATACGTTTCACACTTCAGATTTTCTCTTTTTAAATTTTCATTTCTATAATGTCTCCTATATCAGTGAGATAAATATCAGTCTTCTGGAAAGCAGTGTTCAGGTAGCTAAATAGACAGGGGAGCCAAATTAAAAATTTACTTCTTCCTTAATTCATACACTCCATGATGAGACCATCCATCAAGAGTGAGCTATTGCAGGATTGATCACTGCTCTGGCACAATGTAATTACTGAACCAGAAGCATTATATAGCATGAAATGAAACAGTAACTTTGTTTTCCACATTATGAATTAGTTGACTAATGAATGCGATAATTAGAAAATATGAACATAACAAGTCAGCGTGTTATATCTGTAGTAGTTACACATTAATAGACTACTAATGTGTGGAATAAAACTACTGATCATGTGAAGCAGGGAAATTAAAAGCATTAAAACTGTAACAGAAAATAACAATGGCATTCTTAAAAAAATGTGAAAGGAAGTGACAGGACTGTCCTCTAGAGTAGGTCACGGTTATGAGTAGTACATGAAAAGGGCTTCTTCTAGTCTTGTATCAATATCTGTATTTTTTTCTAATGTGTTTTATGATATCTGAGAACTGATGCATTAATAGGCTTAGTAACTGTGACCTAGAATCAGAACATCTTCCTTTAAGAGTCCAGGACTGAGAGCTGCTACAGGCACAGGGACAGGATCTCTGTTATCTGATTCCTTTTCTTTTTTTTGGCTCAGTGTTCCAAGGATTCTAACCATCTAAGAGTGCTTGGTCAAACATACAGGCTGACCAAACGCATGTTTTAGGCCATGTAAACATTCAGATATGTACACTCGACCCTACGATTTGCATACATAGCACTAACAGGTAAAAGAGTGATTTCTACATAAACAACCTTGTCTCAAAACATCATGGAGAGGAGAAGAGATGCACAGTAGTCTGGTAATCTCAAAATGTTCTTTTCTTTAGAGTGGGTGGCCATTTTATACATGATTACCTACAATTAAATGCTCATATATGGGGCATCCTGTGATGTCAGAGGTACGAATTAGAGGACACTGGTCTCCTGGGTAGGAAGATAGTTTTTAAGAGTATGGTGTGTTCTAATGAGTGATCATTCCTAGGGAGAAGGAGAGAGGAAACTGCTGCTCTGTTTTCACAGTATTCTTTAAGTGTCCCAGTTGAGTGCTTTTCTCACGTAGAATGTCTGCACCTTTGTGCAAATATATCAGTTTCATTATAATTATAGGACACTCATACTTGTCATCATTGTTAGAAGTAGTAATATGACCCTTATTCCAGAACATTCTGAGATTACCAGGTGTATCTAGGGGAAATTGGTATTGGGTGTTCTACCAAATGCGGAACAGACAGGCATACAATGTGACCAAAGAGACATTAATAAAACTAGCAATATCAACAATTAACTTAGCAATTAGATTTTTGTCCAGGAGATGCTCAGGACTGTTAGCTGTCCATGCATCTATCACTGAGATCCAAAGGAGGAGCCAGAGGAGTTGTATGTCTTTGGGCCTGCAAGAAAGTACACAATACCCTTCCTTGAGGAACAGATAACTTCAGCAGAATTAAAAAGGCAGGGATTATGCACCAGGAACTGATTCAATGGGTTTTCGCCTTTATATCAGGGAGGTAACAGATGTATGGATAATATTAATGATATTGAGCATATCTGTGGAAGTTTCACCATTATAGGGTGACCTGTTTTTCCACAAATAATGTTAATTGGGGAAGGCTTATTGTCTGGATGTCCTTCTTCTTTTATATTAGAACTTGTTGCAAAAGATTGTATTTGGGGGCTACCAAAAGGAACCCAATGATTCTTTAGGGTATGCACAGCTTGACTAACTCGAAGAACCCAATCTGACTTACTAATTTGCAAGTGCTTCTTTAATAACCCATTTGTCCTTTCCACCATCTCATTTGCCCGAGGGTAACAGGAAGTGTGGAAAGTTCAAGAAACTCCTTCTGAAATTTACTGCCCTTACAGTAAAGTGACTGCCATTATCCAAGGGCAATCAAAAGGCAATTCAAGGAATTGAGATGGATGTTCAGGAATTCAGGTGTGCAAGCCATCTTCTCATCCGTTCTCCCTGGTGCTGGCAGCCACATGGAAAGGAATAGCAGGATACAGCCTACTAACACGGAGAGAATGTGGTTCCATGCCTGGAGTCATGAGCAAAACTTTCAGTTTTTAGCAACTTACATGGCATCAGGCATGCTAGCATTGGATAGGATTAATTTTTTCCAAAGAGGAAAGAGTGTCCTTGGTTATGAGCTAGTGGGGCTCATTGACAGGGCTTTAAACTAGACTTGGGGAGGGGGATATCATCAGGGACACTTGGGAAAAGAGAAATGGTAGCCTGAGAAATGAGAACTTAAACTGGGCCTTAAGCAGTAACTTCTGCTAAAAGCCTAGATTTTGTCACTCATCCCAAGTTTGAAGGTGATTACCGTCAATGGAGGGGTGAGAGAGGGGTAGTGAAAGACACTACATTTGGTGGCAATTGGTGGACAGGGCTGTGCAGAGAGCCGACCCGCCCACCATGCTCCAGCACCCACAGCAGAGGCCAAGGGATATCAAGGAAACTTGCATGCTCTGCTTGTGTGTGTGGCAGAGTCCTGGCAGGGTCACTGTGGGGCACAGCAAGCAGCTGTATCGCTGCTAGGCCAGTGCTAGTGTGAGGCTGCACGAGGCAGCGGTGGCCCTGCATGAGGCTCCTCAGCTCTTCCCTGTACTTGCCAGTGAACTGACAGATGCAGTCATCTTCAGATCCACAGGGAAAGTGGAAGCTGCGCTTGCAGTCCTTCTGCCGGCACAGAACTGTGGTGTCCCGCTCGTCACAGACATAGCAGACCTGGAACAAGCACAAGAGNCCCCCCATCAGAGATACGCTCGGCGCCCCACATTTCCTCCCTGTGACACAGGCTGAGCTCGCACAAACCCATCCTGCCATCCACTGCCCCACAGTCCTGCCAGCTCCTCACCTTCTGAGTGGCCTGCTTCACAACCCGCCTGATATCTGCGGGTAAGAACTCATCTTCTCCCATGTGTCTGCTGTGTCTCACGGGCAGTCTGCTGGCAAGATAACGGAAGAAAAGTCCCGCGGCACGTTAGCTCAGGGAGGTGCACTGCTGGCGGATGGTGCCTAGAGCTTGGTGAGAGGGCTGGCACAGGCCGTGCTCATTCCCTTGGTGCAGGGTGAGCTGCAGTCTTGCTGGGCTTTGAGCTCCCCAGCAAAAAGCAGTGCAAGGGCCTCCAGAAGGTGTCAAGGACCAGTCAAGACCCTCAGAGCTCTTGGGATGGCATTTCCCACACACCCAGGCACATCCCCGCGTGCCAAGCCTGCCCGTCTGGGCACGGAGATCGCAGGCTGCTGGGCAGGGAATCCATCAGGGAGCTGGAGGAAAGCCCAGGGACACTCACCAGGCAGTTCTCATGGGCGCACACACCGTCCTTGCGCCGTTTCTCCCCATACAAGTCCGAGTCGCACTCGGCCCGGTGACACAGCACGCAGGCTGTGGAGGGGAGAGCAAAGGCCACAAGCACTGAGCGCCTTGCTGGGGACTGCAGAGGGCTGCTGGAGAGCTTGCCCCGCAGGGGTTGCTCTCTCCTGGGTGTCCAAAGGCCCTCGTGTGACTGACTGCTCCCCGACAGCCCCACGCTGACGCAGAGGAGCCTCCTGCTCTGGCCTCCATCCAGGCCTCCCTCATGCAACCTGCCCTCGCCCTCCCCTCAGCTCTCCCAGCTCCTGTTACCCCTTTCTGGGAATCCCTTGTCCCCAGATAGCCATGAACAGCCCTGAAACGTCCTTCCTTGCCCACACAGCCTTCCCTGCCACACGGTCCTGCTCACGTGCGTGCCTGCCCTCTTGCACAGGACACAGCACGGGCCCTGCCGCACATCTCCTGCCTCCCAGACAGCGCTTGGAGATGCCCAGTGACCACCCCGCAAGGCCTTCAGCCCCGACAAGGGCTGCAGTGAGCTTGGGATGCCTCTGCTCTCACCCTCTTTCCTCGAGCTGGGGGCCTTGCGCTTCATGGCACAGGTGAACACTACGTGGGTCATGAGGGAGTGCTCTGGAAAAGCCCTGACTCAGCAGCGCTGGGGTCTTTGCTCCAGACACTCGTTCGCTGACCCTGTGGGAACAGCAGCTCCAGGCTGACTTTCTCGCCCAGCCCCAGCATCTCAAAGCTTCAGTCCCCACTGCTGCTGCTGCTCCAGCCCCGCGCTAGCCCCTTCTCCCCTGCCCTGGGGCTCCCCACCCTCTGGCTCTGGCCTCTTGTCTTCACCTCTCCTGTGCTCCATCCATCTTGGTGTCAAGAGATAGTGAGAAACTAAGTGCTCTATTACACAATCACAGAATGGTTAAGATCAGAAGGAACCTCTATTTATCATCTAGTGCAGCTCCCCTGCTTAAGCAGGGAGACCTAGAGCATGTGGCGCAGGGTTGCAGCCAGGCAGGTTTGGAAGATCTCCAGAGGGGACTCCGTAACTCTGGGGAGTCTGTTCCAGGGCTCTGTCACCCTCACAGTCAAGAATGGAGGTGGAGATTCCTCAAATGGAGATGGAAGTTCATTTGTTTCAATTGTATCCATTATCCCTTTTCCTGTCACTGTCTAACATCAAGAAGAGTTTGGACCCATGCTCCCTACATTCTTCCCTCAGGTACTTATATTCAGTCTTCTCTATTCTATGCTAATCAGGCCCAACTTGTTTAGTCTTTCCTCATATGACAAATGCTCCAGTCCCTTAATCATCCTCGTGGTCCTATGCTGGAGCATCCCTAGAAGCTCCATATCCCTCTTGTTCTGGGGAGTCCAGGACTGCACCCAATACTCCAGGTGCGGCCTCACCAGAGCTGAGGAGAGGGGCAGGATCACCTCCCACAACCTGCTGGCCACGCTCCTTCTGGTTCAGGCTAGGATCCCTTTGGCCTCCTTGGCTACAAGGGCACAGTGCTGCCTCATGGTTAACTTGTTGTCAACCAGGACTCCCAAATCCCGCTCTGCGGATCTTCTTTCCAGCACATCGACCCCTAATCTGTCCTGGTGTCTGGGGTTGCTTCTCTCCAGGTGCAGGGCCCTACACTTGCCCTTGTTAAACATCATGAGCTTCCTCTCTGCTCAACTCTCCAACCTATCTAGGTCCCTCTGAATGGCAGCCCGCTGGAGTGTCAGGCACTCCACCCAGTTTGGTAACATCTGCAAACTTGCTCAGCATTTTCTCTGTGCCCTCGTCCAAGTCATTGATGAACCATCCTCTGAGCTCTGCCATCCAACTAATTCTCACTCCACCTCACTATTCACTCGTCCAACCCATACTTCCAGAGCTTTCCTGTACTGGATGTTCTCCCTAGAGTGAGGGGAAGCATCCGAGCACACACTGAATATACGAGCTTGTTCACAGGGGCTCTTCCTCTTGAAGCTCAGGCTGTACTTCTCTCCCCCCACCCCTTACCTTTTCATATGCTTATACCCCTGAGGGCTTCACAGAGCCATCAGTCTGGGCCTCAACAGACATCACTATATCTGAAATAAAGACTACAGAAGCAGTCTCTGACCTGACTTGGTCCTTCTGGGCGAGTCTTCCTGCGTCCCACATTACACTAACACTCTCATTCCTGCTCACCCATCGTTTGACACTCAGAAGTATTCAAGAAAGAGGGTCACCTCAGGATAAGGAAATCCATGTTCACATCTGGGCAAATCCCAGGACTTTTATGCAATAGGCTATGCAAAGGTTTAAAACAGAATTTGAATTGTATTTTGAAGTACCTTGTCTCTCCAGTTTGGTACACATGCAGCATAGGCACTAGCAACTTTGAGATGCTGCAATGTGGAATAGCTAGGTTCCTCAACAAATATAGTCCTTTGATTTTCTCTGAACAAACATTATCTCAGGAGCAATTTGGGGTTGTAGTAGTCAAATTTATTTCCACTACAGAAGCACACTTGTTTCAGTAATAAAAAAATAACATTTTCTTTGCAGAATAAACGTAATCCTGTGGTGCTATAAATATATTTACCTGCACAAGAATTCATGTAAGTCACTCAACATATACTCAGATTAGTATTCTGATAGTCTTAAATTTCAAGTGGAGTTAAAAGCTAGCTGTTCATAGAACAATGAGAATCCCAGTGTGGCTCAGTTGGGATTTAAACAGATATGTATATGAAATGACAGAAAGTTTCCTGATTCTTTATTCTTTCAAGTATTTAAAGTAATAAGTGACAGCCCTCAACAATGGGAATTTCTGTCTACCTAATGTAACACATCCTACCTAGTGTAACACAGGCAGAACTAACATCAACAGTAAGCAGCTCAGTGCTCATTAATTTGAGCTCTGCCTTTGATTTCACTTCCAAGACACCCATCGTGAGCGGCCGGTCTTTCCAGAACAGACCAGGTCTAGCAGTTTACCTTAAGAGGGGGTGAGGGTCATCACAGACTATCTGACAGCAGCTCTTCCTACTACTAAGTCCCCATGCTATATCTAGACAGACAATCCAGATGTAAAATACTCTATACAGCATTATTAGTGACCTGATACATCCAGGAGTCCAGCTTATAATAGATATTACTGATGTGCAGCTTTGGTGCCTAGTATGAATACATGAAAATGGAAGGAATACTCTTGTCATCCGCACTTCTACTGAGTTCAGATCATGAAACAAGAATAGACACCAGTGTAGGGAATTTAACCTGTTCTTCACTAACACTTAGATAATTTCTGAATTGGTCTTTCAATTGCTGAGATTGAAAACTCTAAAAGGGGTAATTACATATAATGAATCAACTTCATATTTTTGTATTGCTATGTTTTGTTAAATTATACATGCTTATTGTGGGAGCTACCTTCAGCACCCTGCCCTCGCAACATACGCTGATTTATTTTGGGGTTCCTTTAAACACTGCAATAACTGTAATTCCCTAAAGTTCTTTAAAAAAAAAAAAAAGATTTTCAGTGCATCTGTGGGAAAAGGACACCAAACTACAATACAATACTGAAGACAAGTGAACATAACATTTTGTTGCAATGTACTGAAGAGCAACTTCATACATAAGCTCCATTTATGTAGGCACACTGACTTATTTGAGCACTATTCCATTTTAAAAAAGTTAAACATCAACATTCAATTCTGGACAGAAAAACATTAAGCCTGTAGGACAGTTTCAGTATTAAGAAAAGAACTACCTCTATTTTACAAACATCAAAACACCCACTTTATGCTTAAGGTAGAGTTCACTGCAAGTGACCCTCCCTCTGAATTCTAAGACGTTCTTTTTCCACTTGCAAGCGTTCCTTCTCAATCTGCAGCTTCTCCGACTCAAACTTTAAGAACTGCAACCTTTCTTTCTCCAACTGCAATCGTTCTTTCTCCAGCTTTAACTTTTCGGTTTCTAGATCCAGAGGCTGCATGATGGGTTTCTCTATTTGAGCAAGGTCATTTTCTAGGGCAGGTTTTTCAGTGTGCAGAGTGGCTAGCCTCAGTTTCTCTCGCTCAATCTGAAGTCTCTCCTTCTCCAGTTGAAGTCTCTCGTGCTCCAAGTCAACGTGCCGTAACCGTTCTTTCTCTATTTGCAGGCGTTCCTTTTCCACCTGCAGCCTTTCAGCTTCAATGTCTAGTCGCTGTTTCTCCAGCTCTACCTTCTGTTTCTCCAGATTTATGAGCAAGTGAGAATCTTCGTAGACTAGCCTAGCTTGAGCAGAGCTTAGATTTCCAAACTCTTCAATCTGAGTGAAATCTGGGAGGTCATTTTCCTTTTTTGAATCTGGCAAAACTGATGACAAAATTTCTTCTTCTTCCTCAATAGGAAACTGCAGAGAAGAATACAATATGCAATAACTATATTCAAGTCCCTACTCCTTAATAAATTTGTTACAACCAACCTCAATGAAAATAGCAGGTATCTATTTTTTAAACCATCCTAAAATTAATCCAGAATTGTTTTCTTAGATTCTGTGGACTAACTATGCTAAATCCAAAGACTTGTTTTATGCTATTTTAGAGGCAGAGAAATATATCAAATTTACAATTTAATATTCACTAGCCAAAAATCTAAAACCAATTCTTCAGTGGACATGTAAGAAAAGTATAGGAGAGAACAGTTTCTTTTGCCTAATACTTTTCTTTAAACAAATTATAGATTATACAGAGCCACTGAAAAATGGATTTTAAAAGCATGCATTGTTCTAATTTTTCTATATAGCTCCATGACAGTTCTGTGAACTACGAAGGATTTATTGTGACCAAGCATTTCTCAAAGAAGCTGGATGTGTAAGCTATTTGGTAATGTAAATTGACCTAGTCTTCATGAAGATGAGAATTCCATTTCTAAAAATATTTAACTTTGTTCTGTATTTGAATCATCTGATTTACTTTAAATGCTCCTTTCAGACTTGCATTAATTTATACATTAACAGGACTTGCTAAGCCAATTTTGTATCAACGTGTTCTTTTCAACACCATGTATAACACAGGCAACCTATGGACTAGTACCACTGTTCTTGCCCAACTGCAAAAATTCACACAGTATAGTACAAAGGAAAGAAAAATGAGGAAGATGCAGGTTCAGAGAATCTTAAGACAGTGAGATCCCCTGTCAGTCCTCCATGCCCTGTTAGTCCAGTATTAGAGGATGGACACATTTCTTGAGCAGTGATCACACAGCAGTCTCACTATTTGTGAGAAAGGTACATTTCTGTCCTCCATTCATCCATACAGCCTGAGTATTAAAATAACCACTGTCCTTCAATAAATCTGTGTATGTTCATCCTAGTAACTACACTAATTCCTAACTACGGCACAGAATTGGAAAATATCTGTGCAAATACATATTCAGTGTTGTGTGGAATTAATTTAGCAATCAGCATTCAAGACTGTGCACATAACAGCAAGTTGCTGGACCTGCATGTCATCTATTACGTGTTTTCACCGATTCTTTAATTCAGACAAAGTCAAACAAAACCAGAAACAGGCAGTATTTGCTAATCACTTACTTCAAAACTCTGAGGATCCTCTTCTTCCTCTTCTACTTTGATTTCTGTTAAAGGTCCACCTGCTTCTCTCAAGTCAGTGACATTTTGCCATTCAAAACTACTTTCATTTGCAAATCCCATTTTCTCATCCATATCTTCATTGAGAGAGTCATCTAAATCAGATGAAGGAAAGTGAAACCCAGCACCTACTACTTTGATGTTTGCGTTCAGACGTTTTCTCCTCATGAGTGCTCTCCAATCAAGGTACCGTCTTTTCACTTCTGTCCCTGTTCTTTGCTCTCCTTCACCTACAGCATTCACACATTCTGCTATTTCCTCCCAAGCTTTTCGTTTCATCTCATTAATTGTTGTATTAAGTTGCTTGGAAAACAGTACTTCTTTCCTTTTTCTGATTTCCTTAAGGAGAGTTTGTGTTTCCTGAACACTAAAATTGCTTTTCCTTTTTCTTTTTAATTGTTTCATTTTTTCCAGTTTTAAGCTAATAATTTTACCACAACAGAATAAAAAAAAAGTTTTGACACTAATCAGTTAATTGCTTTTAAAAGTAGTTCACTCAGTTCTTGTGAAGTAAATTTTCTCTTCACTTGGTAGTATTTTCTATTTGTCAGACTTCCTAAGAAAAAAAGAGCAAACAATATAAATCTCAAAGATTAGCAGTAAATATTTTCATTTAATGAACTTGAATCTTAAAGTCAACCAGTTAAAGAATGCATATTCTCAACTGATCATTTATCCAATAGACAAAAAAAAAAAAATTGTTGAACTCAGAATATAAAGAAGTTATAGATGAGCTCCTCTAATCTTATGTGAATTATATATTAATATATTGATGTCACAAACCATTAAAGTTGAGTTAATATTTCCATAATAAAAATATGCTGTTTTCCTTTGTCTCCTACAGTTTTGCCAGTTGAGATTTGCTTAAAGCTAAAGTTTGACATACACATCTCAGTTTGAATGTTAAATTATTTCAAAAAGCTGAACCTATGTCATTAGTTCAGAAACAAAATGCTTAAGCAGTTAAGAGTTTCTTAGACACATTTTAAAGCTATTTCTCTTTTTAAGTAGGTTGATATGAAAGGTCTAAGTTTTAGATGCACTTCTGACTCCCTTTAATCACAGAAGAAAAACTGGAACGATTCTGCTGAGTGACAAAAAACAAACAGAAGTATATATTCAAACAATGCCACACATCAAGGTGTTTTAGTAGGAAGTGGATTTAGGAATAAGTCATTACACGTCAATGTTAAAGACCTCCTTCATCCACCTCACTGCACAACAACCTCAATCCAAGTGAGGTGAGATCACATCTTGAAAGCTAAGCCAGTCCTCTGCCTTTCACAGTAGTTTATCCTGTGCCCAATTCCAAAGGGTAAGCTAAACTCCATAATACACGTGACAGCCTGTGAACAACTCTAGAGACAGTGGAAAGACTGAGTGGAGATACATGGGAATATTAATGTATTAAAGGAGTGATTATTTTATCATGTTCAGCATCAAAAGAAAAAAGAGAGAAGACACACGAAGTGTTCTTGGTCACATTGCTTAGTAGAAGTCCCCATTTGGATTTGTTTTAAACCTTTATTTGAAGCACTTGTTACTACAAGTATTGGGGAAAAAAGGCTTTAAACCAATGCTTCACTATTAATATCAAACTGTTATGACTCCTCATTTAATCATTAAATAATCAAATATTACTATTTTTTCTTTTCTTCTATTATTTTCCTAAGATTGGTTAAAACTTACACATGAGCATATTACACAGAAGTCACACATTTGGGTGATAATACCCATGCTACGTTAGACACTGGTTTCCTTGCAAAGTTTTTCATATCAAATAACATCCTCCTACACTCCTCTATCTCAGCAGAATGGCATCAAATATTTTATAAAAATGCTGCCTTTAAAACACTATTTTCCCATTTTTCCTGGTTAAAATGATGGTCCCTGCTGTAAATTCACTTATTTCCTATGCTTGCTACCTAGCAAATATACAAAAAACAAGCAAGAAGCCAAGAACATGCATCTACATAGACTACAGTACATGCTACCCTGCAGTTTTTCAACAATTTTGATTCTTCAGATTTCAGTTGGAAACAATGTGCAACTGTTTCAGATGCACTGAAACTTCTTGAGTTTCTCAAAGCAAAATACCAATCTACTTTAAGAAGATTTTCTTAAAAAACGCATCAGCTACCATTTATTTTTAAACAGACACTTAGATTGACATGATCAATAAAAAAGTTTTAAAAAGTCAGATTTATATTCACAATACAGTATTTTATCTGCTAGTGTTAGATAAGTTCTTCTAAGAGCTTTTATCTGATGTATAAGCTTCTGCCTTAACCTTCATTATTATAAGCTTACCCTAAAAAGATACCAGGCAGCAAAATTCTTATCTCAGTCTGAAAAAAAAACTTTTTTAGTCTTTTTTATCCCAAATTAAAATGTTACTGCTTTTCTTCTGTTATTATAGCAGCTGAATTTTGTGACCTATCTACCAAAGAAACTTCAACTTTTAAAAGTTTTGTTAAGTTTTTTTTAAAAGTCATCAAATAGCTTAATCTTCCAGTAATGTTACCAGTGCAGTAGCTGGAGGTAAAGAATCGAGACTGCTTTAGGAAGCATCCAGAGTAACTGCCTTATTAACAGTGACTGATACATAGACATTTAACCTACCAAAAGAACCACCTTTACACTGATTAAAAACTATTTAAGTCACTACAGCTAGAGAAATACCACATGCTTGGAGATACAGTCAAATGCTACCAGATTGTTATTAGTTTTCGTTCAGGTTCAGAATGATCACACTGAGTTTATATAGCTATAGGTTGTAACAGTTCTTCCAGTACATAAAACGCTGGCATCCACATGATTATTCATCAGCGACCTGGAGGAAGGGACAGAAGCACACGCTCAGCACGTCTGCTGGTGATACAGAGGAGTGGTTGATACCCTGGAGGGCGGGGATGCTGTTCCAAGGGACCCAGGACAGCCTGGCGGTGACCTGCTGGGAGCAGCTCTGCGGAGAAGGACCTGGGTGTCCTGGTGGACGAGGTGACCAAGAGCAACATGCCCTTGTGGCCAAGGAGGCCAGTGGTGCCCAGGGGAAGCATTAGGAAGAGCATTGCCAGTAGGTAAAGAAGGGGATCCTGCCCCTCTACTTCATCCTGGTAAGGACGAACCTGGGGAGTTGTGTCCAGTACTGGGCTCCCCAGTACAAGAGGGATGTGGAGCTACTAGAGAGAGTCCAGCACAGAATTACAAAGATAGTATTGGAGCATCTGTCCTACAAAGAGAGGCTGAAGGACTTCAGCCTGTTCAGCCTAAAGAAGAGAAGGCTGAAATGGTATTTTATCAATGTGCACAAATACCTTAAGGGAGAGTGTCAAGAGGATGGGGCCAGGCTATTTTCAGTGGTGGCCAGTGATAGGACAAAAGCCAAGAGCCACAGACAGAAGCACAGGAACTTCCATCTAAATTTGAGGAAAAATCTTTGACTGTGAGGGTGACCGAGCACTGGAGCTGGCTGCCCAGAGAGGTTGTGGAGCTACACGTTTGATTCAGCATTCACAGACCAGAGACAGTATGTGGCCAGGAAGGCCCTCATCTCTGTACTAAGGGAACATATATGCTGAAATAAGATAAGTACTGCAGAAGTGTATGGAACACTCCCACAATGCATGAAACACACATAATAAAAATAAAGTACTTCATGGCAGAGGCACCACATTCTGCCCTCCATGACTCCTGTCTCCTTTGCTCACAACACACCATCACGTGAGCACCATCTGAAAGAGACCATTAAAAATAATAAGAATAAAAAAAATCTATGGATAGTTAGAACATTCACCAGGGCTGAGGCAGGATTGGTTAGCATTAATGCGGGTTACCCTTCAGAAATCCCGACTTTGTTACTTCTACCACGGCATTCCCAGACCCCAGCTTTTCCAGAGGCTGTGGCCGAGGAACTGAGCTCCACGCGAGGCTTTTCCAGAGCAGTTCCCGAGCTCGGGGCCTCCGCGCGCTGCCCGCGGGCGGAGAAGGGAGACCGGGGCCGCCAGTGGGGCCAGGCCGTGCCCGGAGCCCGCGGCGCGGCCCGGCGCGGAGCCGAGCACGGAGCGGAGCCCGGCAC